>JAXIVD010003617.1:0-5000 GCA_036785275.1 Cancer borealis
CCTATTCTGCCATAAAACACACCTCACGAATGCACCATAAATTTGACCCAAAATAAACCTTATGCTCCCTATATTTATGGCACTTATCGAGACCCACGTGTGACATATCAACACCTACACGAAATATGGAAAAATAGACTTTATTTCATCGATACTTAATGGCTAAATTAACGCTATAACACGCATCCCCCGTCTCCTCAAGGGTGGTTAAGGGTAAATGGTTCTTAGGCATAGTGTGAGGAGAAGTGAAGGTCATTTGTATGGAAGGTATGAGGGGTGATGTACGTAGTGTGAGAGCGGCGTTCCTCAAGGCGAGATGCTTGGCCTTCCTGCAGGTTGTTTGTCCCTTAGTCCCGGAGGAGAAGCCTGAAGGAGAGGAAGAAAGGAAAGGAAATAAGAGAGTAGAGGAGAGGACTGAGTTATCAAAATTTAGTACTTCATATTTTTAGAGATATTTAGTCTCCGAAAAAAACTAAGAGGAGAAAAAAAAACTGAAAGAAAATGAAACTATATAAAAATAAATACTATAGGAATAATGTCAATGTGAAAGAAAATTGGTAAAAAAAAATTATAGAAAAAAAAGGAGTAAAGGAAAATAAGGAAATGAAGCAGTACCCCATAAAATAAAGTTGAATTATGTAAAATATCGATTGGTGCTAAAAATATGGCCTCTCGATCAAGTGGTATTAATGCAACAGAACATAAATATGAAATTGCGATAATTCGAAAGATAATTTATGGAGTAGAAAGGTGTGTGGGGGAGGGAAGGTGTTATTAGATCGTGCGAGGGTGGGGAGCAAGGCGAGGATTAGTTACACCTGTGGGAGGAAGAACAGGTAAGAAAGAGAGAGAGAGAGAGAGAGAGAGAGAGAGAGAGAGAGAGAGAGAGAGAGAGAGAGAGAGAGAGAGAGAGAGAGAGAGAGAGAAAAAAAACTCGAAACACCTTTTACCTTACCTGGGAATCAATCGTGTGTGTGTAAGTTTGTATTTGTGTAGGAATTTCAGGTAACCAGAGCAACAGGCGAGGGAGGTAAGGAGAGAGTAAATCCCACTCCTAGACTCTTACAGGTGTTGGCTTTTCCTCTGGGACATAAATAAACGCAAGGGGATTTAGAGGACAGGTGTACCGACTAGAAAAAAATAAATAAAATAACAGGTGATGAAAAAAAAAGAGATAAGTATTAAATTGGAATATAGTAATTGTTATATATGGAAATTTTTAAAGGTGTGTTAGGTTAGGTTTGTTTGAGGTACAGGAGTGTTAGGAAAGACAAGTGGTTTATTGGTAAAGCGTAAAAAGAAGAGGAATTAGGGGTGTGTGGGGGGGTGGAGGGGCAAGGGGGGGCTTAGTAACGTGAGGTTTTGGGGTTGGAGGTATGAGGTGTGGGAAGGACGGATGCAGAGAGGAAGTCATTTTACCGCATTTTCCTGCATTGCCTCGAGTGGTTCTTAAGTTAATGTGTTGCGCTGAGTCACGGTGGGATAAATAACTAACACTAATGGCTTTATGAAGAGAGAATTACCTAATCTACCTTTCTCCCCTTTTTCATTTTGACACCAAATATAAAAGAAAAAAAGTCAAAATGAAAATAAAAGTCTTTCCTATCAATTACTGGCTAACTTTTATATTTTACTCAAGTGACAAGTAAAAATAATAGGTTTTTAACGGTCGGTATCCAGAGAAAAAAAATATAAAACCACAGAAATTGATGTAATGACTGTAATTCTTCCCTGATTTAGAATTGTAATTGAAAGAGGTGAAGAGCCTGTTCATTTTCCAAACAGGACGAGCTCTTAGAAAATAAAGACCTTTGTGAAAATAGGAGGAGGAGAAGGAAGAGGAGGAGGAGGAGGAGGAGGAGGAGGGAGGGGGGGCATTATACATACACCAGGTCCGGATGCGAGAAACCACGAATCCTACGAATACTTAATGCTGGCGTCCGTGTCTGGCAAAGTGGCACCATAACTACATCACGCTAAAGGTTCGATGATATTGTAATGGAAATGTGAAATTGTCTATGAAAATTCTGCGTTATGTCTCCACCACCACCACCACCACCACCACCACCACCACCACCACCACCACCACCACCACCACCACCACCTCCTCCTCCTCCTCCTACTACTACTACTACTACTACTACTCCTCGTCATAATCCACCTTGTTTTATCTTTTTCTTCCTCCTCCTCTTCCTCCTCCTCCTCCTCCTCCTCCTCGTTGTGAGTGGTAGGAAGGATGAACGTCATGACAGAACTGTATTTATTTACATGTAAGTAGTTTGTTGTTGTGCATTTTCAATTTGTTCATGAAATTTGTACAAGTAATTTAGGATGAGAATGAGAGGATGTGCATGACTCTTTATTTTGTTTTTCTCTTTATTGTCTTGGCTTTATTAGTGTGTGAGAAGCTTATCCGTTGTGTTGTTAGGCTTTATTCGCTATTTTAATATTCATTTATTTATTTATTATTTATTTATGTATTATTAGTTTTTTTTATATACAGAAGAATTTTCTTTCTAAGTTGTCTCCAGTTTTTTTTTTCATTATCACGTCCAGTCTTTCCTTCCTTGTTGATATTTTGTCTTTGTTTCATTCACTCAACTTTTTGTATGCACTTAATTTGTATGTATGTATATATGTACGTGTGCGTGTGTATGTGCGTATGCGTGTGCGTGTATATGTGCGTATGCGTGTGCGTGTGATTAATTTACCAGCTCGTTAGGGTGAGGCGTCCCAACACTTTGCTTTTTGCCAATGAAGGAACCTGTCGAGGGTGACCTTGAAGGCGGCGGCGACGACACTGACCAGAATATTTGAATATTAATGTTCATAATGAAAAATTAACCTATCACTCATAATGGAAAAGACATTCAAAGTTGTGCTCATTACATTATAGAAGTAGTAGTAGTAGTAGTAAGAGTAGTAGTAGTAGTAGTAGTAGTAGTAGTAGTAGAAGTAGTTGTTGTTGTTGTTGGTGGTGGTGGTAGAGGTACCGCAGCTAGAATAATCATCTTAATACTTTTAATAAAAATAATAATAATAACAACAATAATAATACTCCCAGTAGTTGAATCCTTTTATCAGGTGGATGATCATGATCGATCGGTATCTTCGTTATCACCTGAGGAACTCCTTTTTGTCACTGCAACAATCCATGTGACCGCAAAGTTTTAAAAGGCAATTATTTTCTTTTTTGCATCAAGCAGACACTCATCTATCGTTGTCATGTTCGGCGCAAGAAAAAAAGTTGAACAAAATAGAGAATTATTCTGATTTATAATAAAGTAACATCAATATTATCTTTTGTTGTGACACCTGACTCCGCGCTGCCTCAGGTGAGCTTCATTAGTAGCGACGCTGAGACAGGTGGGTGATAAGAATTCCCTTCACTGCACACACCTGGGACTTTCTTAATGAGTCAAGGTGTGGCGTAGACTTGTGTTGGAGGGAACGTCTGTCTCTTCAAATGTCTCCAACGTGTGAGGGAGTAGGAGGAGGAGGAGGAGGAGGAAGAACTTCAAATAGGAATGTTTACTATATTATTAATCGTACTGTTCTTTTTTATTGTAATTCCTATGAGAAACGATGCATCAAGGACTATTTACGTTGTACCAAGACCTTGAGGGTGGACTGAGGAACTGTTGGTTAAGATTATTCATCCTCTCCTGGAGTGGTGTTGCGCTAGGGTCCTGCGGGAGGCGCCTTGGGTGTGATGAGTCTCGGACGTTAGGTTGTAGAGGCGTCTTGTCCTCACTCGGGGGTCCGCAAGGTTTAATCAGTAGAGGAGGTGTTGAAGGATCTGAATTGCAGATTTGATGGGCAAGATGTTGGGGTAATGGTGGGCCGGGATGGAGGGGATAGGGAGGGGGAGTGGGTGAGAAGAAAGGGCGCTGGAAGATAAGGGAAGGAGAGTGTTGAAGGGAAGGGAATGGAAGGGGCAAGGAAGGGTTGACCGGCAGGAAGGAAGAGATGATGAGAGGAAGAAGTGATGATGGGAAAGGATGATGGGAGACAGGAAAGGGTTCACGCTAGCACGAAAGTAATAAAAATAATGATAACTGGAATAATAATGAGGATAATTTAAGTCTAAACCATGGTATTTGAATCTATTATAAAGTCAAGAGTATAAAGTCAATGCATGCTCGTTTGAATCTTGAGACATTACTGGGACTCAAGGCTAACCTGAACCCATAAAGAACAGGGAACTTATACACAATTTATTTTCCATCATAATTCTATTTTTTGGGCAACAAGAACATTATATACAAAAAAAAAACTCATTTGTCTCTTATATCTTCTAAACGGCGGGAGGAGTTACGGAATCTTCTCTTTTAATCGTTTATATTATTCAAAAGTATAATTATAATAGGAAAAAAATGAAGACATCAAAGCTATGAATATATTTTGCTTCGCCTTGTGATTTTACTGCGAGTATCGTCCTGCTCTTGTCCGTTTTATAGCGACGATCTTCCCGGCACATGTTTACATTATCAGTGGGTCTCCCCGCGTCCCTGTGTAGGCTGCGGGCGACGGGAAGTGAGGGTAACTAGCGAATAATTTATCGAGGCTCCCCTGGCTGCCCCTAATGTGGTCCCGCTAAGGGAAGACATCCAGACCAAGGCATTTGACCTCGCCGCCGCTGCCACCGCCCGCTCCGCCTGCACCCAACAAGGAAATTAAATATATGGCCGAGTTTCGTATGGTAATTTCATAAAGCATGGGATACTTGCTTACCCCGGCCGCGAGTATTTGTAGCTGGAGTCACTGAAGACCTGAGGAGCACCAGAGGGTAAGGACGATGAGTCAAGGCTTAAGGTCACTGGAGGTCGACCTTATCACACGGCTGTTGGTTGGCTTCGTCTTGCCCCGCCGGATCGGTAAAAAGAGTTCGACTGGAAATGGAAATGAGAGTATTGCGTCATGTTCGACCCGTGTCCGGTGGTGGGAGGTGATGCCTTTGGGGTGGCGATCCTCCGCCTTCCTACAGCTGCTTAGGCGAA
>JAXIVD010003617.1:15000-25000 GCA_036785275.1 Cancer borealis
TGTGTGTGTGTGTGTGTGTTGCGTGTGCGTGTGTGTGTGCATGTGTGTGTGTTACGAGGTTACATTTCTATACTCCTTCATTATCAAACTTCCTTCCTATCTTATTATATTTATACTGTATGTGTATGTGCGTATGTACGTATATAATCATACATAACACAACACAAAAATACAACCATTAACTTAACACTAAAATCTCTTATCACTCCAGTTTCTACATTTTTATTATGTTTCCTGCTCTATCTCTTGTCTGAAATTCCTCTCCTATCTACTCTCCCTCTCTCCCTTCCCCTCTTTCCTCCTTCAATTGGCCTTGTTCTAGCCTGAGTCTGACGCATCATTTTCCCCTCGTAATGATGTCTTGCGGTGCTGCATCATAATTGCCTGAGAGTCCATGTGAAGGTTTCTAGTGGGAAAGAAAAAAATCACAAACTAGTATATTTAGTTATTTTTTTATATATACTTAGACGAGGTTTTTTTTTTCTTCAACCTCGAGAATAATTTTTTTCTCTCACATTTTTTTATGTCCGTTTTCTATTTGCTATTATGTGAATTTTAAGTTTTTTTTTTTTTAATATCAGGGGTGATTATTTTATTTTTCTTACGTTATTTTTTTGTATTATTGTTAATTAGTACTTCATTTCCTCTCATCCTGTGTGTGTGTGTGTGTGTGTGTGTGTGTGTGTGTGTGTGTGTGTATATGTGTGTATGTGTATATGTGTGTGTGTGTGTGTGTCCCTGTACGTGAACTTTTATGTGTTTTATTTATTACACGGTGAGCGGAAGTATATATATAAAAAAAAATACATATCCATTAAACGTGGGAAAAAATTCATATAAACGGCGTCACACAATGGAAATGTGAATAATAAGGAAAGAAAAATAATAACAACAAGTAACAAAAGAAATGAGATGAGTAGGAAAAAAAACCACACAAAAACACACACACACACACACACACACACACACACACACACACACACACAACACACACACACACACACACACACACACACACATCACACTAATCATTCAAATAACATAGAAAGGAAATAGTACAAATGTTCTTTTGAAAACGTACCGAACATCCTCTAAAAGAACACTACATAATCTCTATCTCTCTCTCTCTCTCTCTCTCTCTCTCTCTCTCTCTCTCTCTCTCTCTCTCTCTCTCTCTCTCTCTCTCTCTCTCTCTCTCTCTCTCTCTCTCTCTCTCTCTCTCTCTCTCTCTCTCAACCTCCTTTTTCCTCCTTCATAACATAAAACAGTAAAGATAATGAGAGAGAGAGAGAGAGAGAGAGAGAGAGAGAGAGAGAGAGAGAGAGAGAGAGAGAGAGAGAGAGAGAGAGAGAGAGAGAGAGAACTGTGATTATGATGGTGCTAGGTCGTGTCTGGACGGTAGAAAATTGACAGAATTGATGCTGTAAAGAGGATGAAAGTTGATGAAAATGGAAGGTAATTGACAAAACAACAAGAAAATCGACATAAAAAAAAAATAAATGGTTTTAGATCTTATGTTCAAAGGAATCTGAGTCTAAGTCATTATTGAATATACATCATACTCTTTTTATTTTTATTTTTTTTTTTTATTTGAGGTCATTCTGTCTCTCATTGTGTTGGTTTAAAATCGTTTCCCCTATACCTCCTAATGGTTATACCTTGGGTCATGTTAATATTGGTCATCATTCTAAATTCAACACAACTGGCTCAATATAGCTTGTTATTGTTTATTGAAGATGTACAACCTTAGAAACACGAATCTGGACTCAATTTTAGGATTACTATAACATTAATCCGTACAGAGTAGTAGTTATTATACCATTGCGTCGAAAGATTTGTTCCTGGCCACACGGACAGCCTCGTTAAGTCCAGTAAGACTATGCCTGTCTGTTCTTCCTATGTACTCCTTTGTGCTCATGAAAAAAATATATATTAGACGTTTTGGAGTGCAAGTGATTGTAGTACTGTGGTGGTGATGGTGGTGGTGACTGTGGTAGAAGGGATGATGGTGGTGGTGGTGGTGGTGGTTTTGGTGGTGGTGATGGTGGTGGTGGTGGTAGTAATGGTTTTGGTGGAGGTGATGGTGGTAATACTTCCTTAATTAGAGAGTCATCACTTCCCGCCCGCTTTCACTCCCTTTGTTGAGCTGTCTTAATGATAGGGAGAGGGAGAGAGGGGGATAGGGACGAGGGAAAGGGAGGAGAGAGGAGAGAGGTGGAGGGAAAGTAGAGAAGGAGACATGTAGGGGAGGTAAGAGGAAGGAAGGGAAATTGAAGGGACATGGGGGGTGTCTGACGGCAAGTTTAAGAGGAAAAAGAAAAAGAATGATTTGGAATTAGAAAAATAGAAAAGCAAGGAGAAGAAGGAGGAAGTGTATAATTGAATAAACACGATGGGAATGTAGAATGATATAAGCAAGTTTAAACACAATGTAATAAGGGATAAAGAGGCGTTGGGGGGAGGGAGGGGAGGAGGGGAGACGACAATTCTGAGCTATCTTCCATAAAATAAAATAATGACAGAAACGTGAGAAAATGAGGAGGATGCAGAGAGGGAAAAAAGTGCTAAGAGTAAGGACAGTGATAGATTACGTTCCGTTTATCTTGGCGGGAAGGAAAAAGAATCAAAATAAAATCAACTTTGACTATTAATTCACAAAATGTTATAAGGTTTGTAATGACGATTGTGTTCAGGTGTGTTACGCTAAGGTATGCTAATGAGAAATAGAAATGAGAAAGAGAGAGAAACTAAAAAAGAAAGAGAGAGCAATGAAGATGATTTGTAAAAGTCAAGAAAACTTTACTTTTACTTCATTTCCGCAAAACAGTAAAAACAAGACAGAAAATAAATGCAATAAAAGCAAGTAAGATTAATAAGACAAAAATACACATGATGATAGATGAATGTTAACGTGAATCTCTTATCTATTATTGAAGATACACTCACATGTTCAGTTATCTTTACACGGCAAGCTAAGTGTGTGTATGGAGAAAGAGACAAATTTGTATAGAAAAAGAGCTTATCATTCCCCAATCTCTCTCTCTCTCTCTCATTCTCTCCCTCTCTGTTTTCATTCTTACCTGAAACTCACCTGGACACACATACACACGCACGCACACACACACACACACACACACACACACACACACACACACACACACACACACACACACACACACACACACACACACACACACACACACACACACAGGAAAACAATCACTGAGAAGCTAAATTTCAATCATAGGTGAGGAAACAGGTGCACGTGCAACATCCTATACAGAACAATGCAACAATGAACAAGAAAAATGGGTGAAAATTACCTCTGCATTATAACTTTAACCAAACGAGTACAAGAGCGAGAGAGAGAAAAATGAAGAATCGTCATGCAAGGTTGGATGGAAGACAGCTTGAGGCGCGAATGTGTCTTAATACACCTACAGGCAAACTCCACACCACTTATACAGTTGATTCGGGACTTAAGGGGACTGTGAGGTCATTGCTTTCCCCTGTATATCACCCTAAAGAATCTGTAGTTAATGTAGGTATGAATGACACCACGTGCGAGGGAGGGAGGGACAGAGGAAGGGAAAGAGGGAAAGAGGAAGGACGTAGGACAAAAAATAGGAGGTAGAAAGGTGTCACGGTTCTGCTCTTCTTAACCTAAACACACAAAAATACAAAAAATAAAATAACCTACAGAAATTGAGAGGTTAGGTTAGTATAAAAAAAAGCATTGATCATAAAGTCGACACTAAGTAAGTAAATTTCTTGGTCTAGTTGTCGTCTTCGTCGTCTTTGTAGTTGATGACGTGCGTGATTGCCAGGAGACTAGTTAATAAAAATGCGTCTCCAAGGTGTGTGGTTGTCTGCAGGTAGTGGCAAGACAGGTAATTAGGGAAGGGGTGCGGTGAAGGAAAGTATAGGTGAGAGGGAGGAAAAGAGAGAGGAAATACATGGATAAAAAATATGTGTGGAAAGAGTATAAGGAATTAATTCGTGGAAGAAAATGGAAGAGAGAAGAAGAGGAAAGAAAGGTGTGAATGGTCAGGAAAGAGGTGCTAGAGGAAGGGGTGGGAGGGGAAAGGTGCTCGAGAGGGTATTCTTAAGAGGGGGAAGGTAGGTCATTAGCGGTGACCTTAATGACATTTTTGCTGCAATAAACTTAAGGGACTGTCATGGCGGGTCCTGAAAACACACGCACACACACATACATACACACACACACATACATACACGCACGTACACACCTCGTAAACAAGTAATATCTCTAAAATTCAACAATACACAATAGAGTTCCGTTCCCGCACGAAGGTAATCAAGAAAATTAGTCGTAAGATGCAAGTCATGTTGGCGGTGACGATGATGATGGTGATGATGATGATGATGATGATGATGATGATGAAAAAGTTTGCAAAAAAAAAGATCTCAAACAAGCACACATTACATAACAAACGACAATAATAGTGAGAATTACCATAGTTATTGCAGTTATTTTGCACCTCATATTCACCTGTACGGGTCAGGTGTGTGTGTGTGTGTGTGTGTGTGTGTGTGTGTGTGTGTGTGTGTGTGTGTGTGTGTGTGTGTGTGTGTGTGTGTGTGTGTGTGTCTGTGTGTGTGTGTGTGTGTGTGTGTGTGTGTGTGTGTGTTTCTGAGGTCATCGCTCTTCTTCCTCTTCTTCCCCATTCATCTTTAAACACCACCACCACCACCACCACCACCACCACCACCACCACCACCACCACCACCACCACCACCACCACCATCACCTACTAGTAGCCAGTCATCTTCGTCACCATCACTCACACACTATCAAATATCGTCCCATGGCTTGATCTTTCATAAATTATAACTTTATTTACACATCCTGTTGTAATAGGTTATAATGAACACTTGAATGGACATCGTAATTTTAAAGCGATGTAATCTCTCTCTTTTTCTTTTTCTCTATAATGTTCTAGTTTGTAAAATAATGTTGGATGGTTTAAGAGAAGTTTATTTGCTTTTATATTTACCGTTCGTCCTTAAGTGGCGAGAGAGAGAAAGCTTAATATAAAAAAAAAAACTATAAAAAAAACTCATTTAATTATAGATTCAAAAACTCTTCCAAACATAAAACAAGACATTAATGAATAATATTAGTCTGGAGCAAAAAAATAAATAAACATACTCACCCTGATGCTTCTTTTTTTATCCTTTTTTTCTGTAAGATTAAGAAGTGAGGTAAAAAAAAAAAAAATATGCCGTATTAAGAACAATAAGTTTAAAAGACAATAATGAAATCTGCAATGAGGGGAAGAGAAAAAAAACAAAAAAACACAGAGGGCGGAGCAGCAGCACGGTTGAATGAAGCCAGGAAATGCGCTCACAAGATTGCCTCATAAACGGTGAAGCGGTGAAAAAAAAAAAAGTCTGCAAAAAGAAAAAAACTTATGGAAAAAAAAGGAGAAACTACGGAGAACCAGATATAAGAAGTGACCACGAAGGAATGGAGGAAGAGGAGGAGGAGGAGGAGGAGGAGGAGGAGGAGGGTGGAAGTGGGAAGAGGAAGAGGAGGAAGAAGAGTAGGAAACGATAGTGGTGGAGAAGGAAGAGGAGTAGGAGGAAGTAAAAGAAGAAGAGAAATAATAAGAAAAAAATAATAAGAAAAAATAACAAGCAATGGTGAGGAAAATATATTGATTCCTCCAGAAAAAAGATCAAATCATATATAAAGAAAATAAAAATGACATTAATAAAAACTACTACTACTACTACTACTACTACTACTACTACTACTACTACTACTACTATTTTTACTACTATTCCTGGCAAGCAAAGTCATACCCTGTCCAATATCTCATCTTGAATAACTACTTTTAAGAATGAACCTGATTTAAGAGCTATAGGTGGACGGTAATAGAGATGGTGGCAGTGGTGGCAGTAATGGTGGTAGTTGTGGTGGTTGTGGTGGTTGTGGGGGGGTGGATAGAGGTGTGGTAGGGGGGGAGGGGGGGGGCGCATAAGACAACTCTATCAAAATTGCACACATCAAATCATCTGGTCAAGACGCGTGTTTTTCTCAATTTTGTTTTTGTCATTGCGTGTGACTTTCAATTTTTATTCTTCACACTTGTTCGTTAAAGAGAGAAAAGAAAAGACGAATAGAGAAGAGAAGAACAGAACAGAGGAAGTATATAAAAAAGAGGAGAACGAGCACAATAAATGCAATGTGAGGAAGAGGAGGAGGAGGAGGAGGAGGGTGTGTTGCGTGCCTAGCGGTCGACATGAGAGTTCGTCGCCACAATTAATTTTCTATTCGAGTGGTTACCTGCTATTCCGGTGACCAATTGGGAGTGCTGCGTCAGGAGGGAGGGAGGGAAGGATAGGTGGAGGGATGGAGGGAAGGAGGGAGGGAGAGGTGGAGGGAAGGAGGGAGAGAATAGTCGGTTGTTGTGTGCTTTTATGGATTTTTGCTTTGTCACACGACCTCTTGTCTTCTTCCGTGTGTGTGTGTGTGTGTGTGTGTGTGTGTGTGTGTGTGTGTGTGTGTGTGTGTGTGTGTCTGTGTGTGTGTGTCTGTGTCTGTGTCTGTGTCTGTGTCTGTATCTGTGTCTGTGTCTGTGTCTGTGTGTGTGTGTGTGTGTGTGTGTGTGTGTGTGTGTGTGTGTGTGTGTGTGTGTGTGTGTGTGTGCGTGTGTCTGTAATACATGTGAGTGTCGTGCATGCGTGTATATTAACTCAAAATCACATTCAAAGAGAAATGAAAATACAACTCACACTATTATGATTATTATGACAATATGGCCCGTCACACGCACACAATAACACACACACACACACACACACACACACACACACACACACACACACACACACACACACACACACACACACACACACACACACACACACACACACACAATGACAAAAACTATTTAAAACAATCATTAACCCTCTACCCTAACTATCCTTTTCTACTTATCTCTATCCTCTTCCTTTCCCACCTGTTGTTCCCTTCCCCTATCTTTCCCCTTTTCCCCCTTCCTCCTCCCCTTCCCTCTTCCCCTTCCCTTACCTTCTTGATATACTTTCTTCACACCATTCCAAGCCGAGACGTCACCCCGCCTACCATACCCTGCAATGATCTCGCTCGAAAATGAGGGATGATTTGTTATTTCCTCTCTCTTATACAACGATTATATGTTTGTGTGTGTGAGTAATGGTCGTACGGGTTCCTTCTTCCTCTTCACTACTGCCTCCTTGCGTCTTCCTTTATGTCAATTCCCTGGTAGGTTTTCTTAGCGGTAGGCTGTGAAAGAAAAAAAAGGAGAGAATAATGAAACCGTATGTAATGTGATTAATGAAAAAAAAAGTTATTAAGGTAAATATGTTTTTTATGTGAGTTGATTTTTTGTATTTAGTTGTATATTGTTTTGTTTTTTTATAGCTTTTTATATTTTCCTAATTATCATTATTTTTCTCTACATTTTACGTAATATACCAAACTAGTTTTTTTTTATTGTTTGTTTTATTTTATTTTATTTTTTCCTGTGTGTGTTTATCTGTATTTTGAAGTCACTTACTGATGGTGTAGTGACGTACAATGGAGATGAGAGGGTGTGTCAGGAGCGAGGGAGGAAGGATCAGCTTTGTAGGCTCGAGGGCAGAGCTGGACGCATGCAAGGAGAGAAGGCAGACTCTTAGATATAGGAAGAGGCAAGGACAAGGCTACTATGTGTTAGGTATGAGGCAGAAGGAAGGATTAGGTAGCAAGGGAAGGTAAGGTAAAGGGTTGTGTATGTGAAGGGAAAAGGGAGTTATGGGTAGGGATCAGGGATGTTTGGGTATAAGGAAGAGTAAGGGTAAGAAGGCAGGGACGGGCTATGTTGTGATGATGATGATGATGATGATGATGATGCTGATGATGCTTGAGGGTGAACTGAGAACCGGGAGCTGCCAGGCTAAACACACCCTGCCATCTACCTGTGGGAAATGAAACTAAAAACACCTGATTATCCAACTCTGCTCTGTGGTTTATTGAAGGCAAACAAAACACTGATATGAAACTCTAGAATTAGGAAATCATAGAGATACTGTAGTGCCAGGCGAGAGAAATAAGAGAGCTAGAGAGAGAAAGAGAAAATTAGCCTGCCATCTAGTGAGGGGAATGCGAAGCTGAAGGTATCGTGGTATCTGTGTTTTGCTACGTGGTTGGGTGCTGCATTAAGAATCATTTTTATGCTGCTCATCACTGACTGCTGCTTCTTCTCGACGGCTCACTGGCACCTGAATGAACGCGTGATACGATTTACAGCTGATGAACGACGTTTGATTGCTCTCTCCTCCTCCTCCTCCTCCTCTTCCTCTTCTTCCTCCTTCTCTTCCTTCGTTGTGTTTACTTGTGTCACCTGTACTTAGGTATATTACAGTTTAGGATTGAGGTGATAATGCATGGGTGTTTTTTTTTTTATTGTATGGGTCAAGGAGAATGTGCTTTTTTCAGTTTTTCATAATTTTTTTCTTTTATGTATCCTATTTTTCTCTTTCTCTCTTTCTCTCTCCCTCTTCCTCTCTCCTTCCCTCCCTCTGCACCCCACACAAGACACAGGACTAATAAGTGTTTATCCTTAAGAATAACAGGAATATTTTTTTTTATATCCAAAGTGAGTGAGTGAAGGATGCAATCTTTCATATATTTTTTATCCCCTCTTATGCTGGAACTTTTTTTTTAATGCTGGCAGGAGGTGGTAAGGTACGCGATGAATAATAATGACGAGGACATGAATATTTACACCGCGTTGCCTCAGCTAAATCATTACTTACCTTATAATCACCTATAAGGGATGATCGTCATAATTTCACCTGATGTGGAATGAATAGGTTTCGCTTCTATCTTGGCCCACACCACCTAACTTGGCTCCCGTGTACTCACCCACTCATCCACTCACTCACTCACTCACTCACTCACTCACTCTCCTCCTTGCGCTGCCCTCCACGGGTGAATAAATGGAGGTAGATAGAGTGGAGAAGAAAAAAGGTGGAAAGTTTTTTTTGGGTTATAATTATTGCAGCCAGTCAGCTCTACAAGAATGCAAGCACATACTCCGCCTGGCTACAGCTTCTTGCATAAATTAAAGAGCTTTGAGTACTTGTTCGATTTTTTTTTTATATATTATCGTACAGTTATGCCTCGTAGCTCTTTGTTCTTAATTCTAAAACTTTGCATATTTTTTTCTTATTTATTTATTCTACTACTCTTAAGATTATTTAAGTATACGTGTGGGGCCATGTAAATTCCTTGAAGTTATTTTCCCCTTAATACACATACGTAGACTATTGCAATAATTAAACACACATTTGAGTAGCAATGGAACCTTGACTTAGAATTATCAGCTTTGAATGCCACGTGGGACATAAATTTCTCTTGGAACTTCTATAAAAATTTCCGCCTCAGTTGAACATCCTACCTCGGCTCTGCTTCACCTGGCGTTGGAATCCTCGTACCTGCTTACCTGTCTGATCCCACCTGCGTCTAAGCTTCCCCTTACCCTCCCTCTACCTACCTCTCCCTCCCTATTACCTTCCTATCTCCCTCTCCTCCCTTAGACACCAGGCTCCCTCGCGGCCAAATTCCAGGTCCAGCTGATTTCTGTATAATGTAAACACAAGCTCTTTGGGTCGTCCGTCCTGCCGCGTTGTAAAACTGTCAACAGTCTTAAGTGAAGTTGCCAAATAAGGGCGACTAATGATAGACACCACACTAATATTGTTACCTGCAAGGGGCCAAATTGCACAGGTTAGAAGGAAGTTTTATATCAGAAGTAGTTTAGTTGTTTCTTACCTCCTCTTAACCCCTCCCTCCTCCTCCCCCCCCCTCACCTCCTCACTCACTTCTTCTAATTTCATCCTTCCTCTCCTCCTTCTCCTGCTCCTGCTCCACCTCCTCTTCTTCTTCTCTGTTTTGTCTTATAAAAAAAACTGCAAGGGGAGGAAGTCATATTTTTTTCCCTTAGGT
>JAXIVD010003617.1:30000-44109 GCA_036785275.1 Cancer borealis
TTCTATGTGGGTTCATATTTAATTTTGTTCCCCTTGCAATCTCTTTTAATGAGTGTAGAATTATCCTCCTAATGATCTCTGTCACACTGTGTTATTTTCTTCCTTACTTATCTTCATTCTGTTAGTATTTCATGTTTTTGTTTCGGGGGAATTGAGTTTTTTTTGTTTGTTTTTTGTTGTACTTCTTTTGTTTATCTTTTTTGTGGTTATGTTTGTTTATTTGTTATGTTTATCTTTTTTCTGTCCTGTTTGTTTGTTTTTTGTAAATTATTGTTTTTTTTTTAAATCTTTTTCCTTTCTTTTTAATCCCATTTTCTTGTCTGCATTAATTTATTCATATATAAGTATAGTAATTTCTTCAGTAATTTTTCCTTCCTCCTTCTCTTCCTCCCTTTTCGTTTCTCTGTGTTCACTTCCTCTTCTTCTATTTTTTTCCTCATTCATATCCTGTAATTATCATTTTCCTTTCCATTCACTTCATTTCAACTGTTTTTTTTTGTAATTATATATACGTTTATTTTAATGTTATTTTAATTTTCCTCAATGCGTGCACCTGTTTCCTTTCGTCTCCCTCAGAAAGCAGGTAATTGCATAGGGTGAGTGCATTACCTTCCCTTTATGTCCACTAATAAGGAAAGTATGAGGTGGTTCTCCCCTTTTCACCCTCATACCTCATACTCGTCCTCAGTCCCCTCACCTACACCCCCTACACACCCCCATACTCCTTATACCCCTCACCTACACCTCTCCGTTCAGCGCCATACTCTATTTTGTCACCTCTTATATTATTCACCTTTGTTTCCCCTCATAAAGAACTTTTTTTCTGGTATGTCTCTGTCTGTTGTTTCCTTTATTCCTTTATTCCTTTTTTCTGGTTTTTTTATGGTCTTACTCTTTATGTTTGCATTTGTTTTTGTTTCCTGTAGTTTTTTGTGTTTATTATTTTTTATTATGTTTAGTTTTTTCTCATTGATTTTTTAATGACTTACTGTACTTTCTTTACAATTTTATTCTTTTTCTGTTCTACTTATCTTCTTCCTTCCATGTCTCCGTACTCTCTTCCCTCTCCTCTCTGTCATTTTCTCTATCCACACTTTTCATTTTCCTCTCTTTCCCCTCTTCCTTGTCCTTTTCGTACCTCTTTCTTCCCCTCTCGTCCTATATCCTCTCATTCCTTCTCTTCCCCTTACTGTCCTCTTTCTCTGGTAGCCTTACCCTTATCTCCTCCTCCTCCTCCTCCTCCTCCTCCTCCTCCTCATCTAGACGCCACTGCTCACTCATCGGTAGCTTCCTCATCACTCACGTTTCCCCTCGCCTCCCACTAAATCATGAGGACATAATCGAGCGTCAGCAGGCGTCTCCCCTCACCCCCAGCCACAAGGACACTCCCCTCTTTGCAACAAAAGCTGGGGTTGCAAACTCAATTACCCACGACTGCCTAAGGTCGCTAGATTTTAGAATTATGAGTTATATTTTAATTGAATGCCCAATAACCTTTCTTTTTAATGTGGTTTTATTAGATACGGATTTGTTTTGGGGGTTCTAGGGGAAGGTTTTTGTGTGTGTGTTGTGTTATTTGTGTTGGTTGTTTTTCATGTGTTGCTTTGTGGGTCTGGCATTTTAAGACTATTCAACTATTTAATATCAGTTAGTGGTCAGAGTGAACGGTGCCAGTGCCAAGTGGGGACGTAAAGGCGAGTCCAGTCCAGTGTGGCACCGTGATGGCACTCTTATGGTCGTGTTTGTGTTCACTATCTCCACACAGACCTTCTTATTAGCCAATCAAAGCTAGTTGTGACCCTTACGGATTTTACATGTGTATGTGTTGTGTGTGTTTTTTATGTATGTATGTATGTATGTGTTTGTTATCTATTTATTTACATATTTGTGTATCATGTTTTTCATTCTTATTTTGTTTGATTTAATTTTATATTCTTATCTGGTTATTAATATATTCTATTGTCTAGTATGAAGGTATTCCTGTTGCTTTTTATTATATAACTTTAGTAATGGCCATTATTATAACTTTTTCCTTATTATTCTATAGTTTTTTCCTCTTTTCTTTCTTCCTTGCTTCACTTTATTTCTTATTCAATTCCTTTCTCTTTATTTCCATTCCTACATTAATTTCTTTCAGAGTTCTTATATCCACTTTGTGCTGCTCTTTCTTTTCCATTGTCTCCTCTTCTCTCTCCTCCTTATCAGTTCCTTCAGTTTTATTCGCTTCGTCCTTCCTTTTATCGTTCTTATCCCTTTCAATCTCTATTTTTAGCACCAAACCGTTCTCCTCGTGTCCCCTTTATTGTCTCCTTTTCTCTCTCTGCCCTCTATCCAATCCTTATCCATCTCCTCTCTTTATCACTACTACCTTCTCCCCTTTGTTCATTCTCCTTCGTCTTCTCCCTCGCCATGTCTCCCATCTCCATCAGTACCCCATCTCTTCTATACCTCCTCTACTCCTTCCCTCTCTACCATCCACCCTATCTCCCTTCCCTCCCTCCTTCCCTGCCTCCCTCTTTCCACTAGGTGCCTCCAGTATCAAGGCAACAGTCGAACAACTTTCGCTCTCGTGTTTGCAATAACCTAAGGGCAGCGTTTTATTAGTCCCAGGTCGAAAACTTCAAATTAATTTCCTAATCCACAGTAGTAGGAGGACATAGAGAAGGGGAGGAGAGGGTAGGTGTGTCCCTTTCCCTCCCTCTCCCCTCTCTCTCTCTCTCCTCTCTCTCTCTCTCTCGCACTGCGGCCTCGGGCACCAAACCACGTCGCTGGGAATGAAGCCTCGAATCTAAAATGGAAGTGGAAATCTAGCACAGAAGTTTGGAATTGTTTCAGCACTGGTTAAACCTTTCGGGTGCCAGAGGTTTGCACGGCGCCTGAGTCTTTACAAGGAAAGGTTAAATCGTTTCTGTCTTTCTTTTGTTTCGCCTTGTTTAGTGGGATGAGTTTGCGTGTTGGGGATGCGTGTGAGAGTAGGATTAAGAGTATTGGGATATTACAAGTAGTTAACTCTATAATGTATTAAGAAGAACAATTTTATACTCATCCTACACTTAATTTTCTCATTCACTTCTGAACCGCGATCAATTTCATCTTAATCTTCACAAAACACACAAAAAAGCCTCAAGACCCGCCTCTCGTTAGCACTCACACGTATTACCTTCAACACAGGCCGCTCCTCATCTCCCCTCGCCCTACCTCCTTCCTTCAGGCCCAAGCGAGTAATAATAGCGATAAAAACAATTGTGTTCCCTCAGCCAAGGCTCTGACGGGTGTAATATTAGTGGTAATTGTCCTATTTAGAGCAGCTTCCCTGGATGTGCTCGCCGTCTTGGGAAATATAGCTTCAGGAATCGTGTATCCCCTCCCTCCCCTCCCTCCCTTTCCTTTTTCCCTGCCTCGCGTCCCGCCCTCTTACCCTCCCTCCCTCCCTCCCTTCCTCCCTCTCGCCATCCCAGCCTCACTACAATTAAGCATTTAGCATTTTTTCCCATTACTTCCTAAGAGGTCCCGACGGACGTGTTGCAGCCGCGTTGACAATGGACAGATAGCAGGGAAATCCAATGGGAAATTTTGCCTCTAGTAAAGGTTCAATTATCGCCCCTTTGACCTCGAGAAGAAGGGCGCTTTTCTCTCCTCCGGCAACGTCATAAGATGGATAAGGGAAAGGGCGATTTCACGGGGACTGGCTTTAATGAAATGGGTTATTGGGATGAGAATTTGATGCTTATTGAACTTGCAACAAAATCCACAATGGGTGGCCGATGGGGGCAAGGCATGGGGTGCTTTTTTTTGTTGCTGTTGTTGTTGCAAGGGTGGGGGGAGAGACAAGGGAGGAAGGGAGGCGTGCAAGGGGAAAGGGTTAGGAAGGGAGGGGAAGGTGATGGGTGGTTATGAACGTGATGAAGTTATAGCAATTATAATGAGGTTGTTAGTTAGGTTGAGGTTTTAAGACACAATGCAAATGCCACAAATTATAGACTTAAAAAAAACTTATAGGAAAAGAAACCTAATATGTATAATAGATAAAAGAAAAAAAAGTTAGAGGTAAAGAAGAATAAAGTAACCAGATCCACGTATATTAGAACCGAATTAGAAGTAAATAACAAAATATAAGTCGCCTGAAACATTAATAAGGACAAGGAGGGAAGGAAGGAAGAGGAGAAACGAAAGAAACATCAATGAAGGAAAATTAATAAACCAGGAAAAGACAGTAACAAAAGATGAAAGGAAAGTAATAATACATACAAATTAATGTAACATATTACATCTCTAACCGGTCCTTACGTCCCTCCCTCCCTCCCTTCCTCCCTCCCTCCCTCCCTCCCTCCCTCCCTCCCTCCCTCCCTCCCTCTCTCCCTCCCTTCCTTCCCTCCTTCCCTCCCTCCCTCTTGCCAAATCGTATGGGAGATGCAGGGAGTTAACCGGTTGTGAGAGAGACGAGAGGCGTGTACGAAGGGAGGATTTACAGCAAGAAGTGAGGTGGATGGATGAAGAAGCAGAAGGGTGGAAAAGAAACCTGAAGGACACACGTGGGAGTCCTATCAGCTGTAGATCCTTGGAGTTTCCGTCACATTCTCACGGCAGGGATTGTACAGTCATGCAGAGAGGGGAAAGCTGCCACAGAGGGATAGAAACATAGTAAGGGAAGAACAGTTATGTAGAACAGAAAGACAACATAAATTTGAATATAGATTGAAAGGAAACTAGAGGAAGAAAAGTCAAGTAAAAACAGGTTAAAAGAAAGGAGTGATAGATAAGTGCAGGTCATTTGATACTCAGACGATAGGTACTGAAGACATTTCATACTTAAAATATTTCTCAGACCATTTCTGACTCAAACCGTTTGTGACTCAAACCACTAAAGTGTATCTGGGAAGCACTTAAATTACTGAAACTATAGAACGTTCACGTACACATACACACACACACACACACACACACACACACATACACACACACACGCACACGCACACGCACACGCACACGCACACACATACACATACATACATATATACATATATATATATATATATATATATATATATATATATATATATATATATATATAGAGAGAGAGAGAGAGAGAGAGAGAGAGAGAGAGAGAGAGAGAGAGAGAGAGAGAGAGAGAGAGAGAGAGAGAGAGAGAGAGAGAGAGAGAGAGAGAGAGAGAGAGAGAGAGAGAGAGATGAAGATAATAAATGCATTATCTTCCTTGTATTCCATATAATATAAATGCAAAAAGAAAAGTTATGTCAAAATAGTTTCCTATCTTTTGTTTATTTTCCTTAAAAAGAAATGAAACATTATAAAAATACTTCAGAAAAAAAAAGATTATAATAATTCTAGAAACCATAGAGAAAAGATTACTAAACAAAGAAATTAAGAAAAAAATATTAAACAAGCCAATGATTTTAAATGCGAGTATGAAATGTGTTTAGTATATATCGCCTGTGTATCAAATGACATGTTACCGTGATAGACAGATGCAGGAATACATGTAAACTGGAAGATAATTATGGAATAAATGGGAACTAGATAAACAGGAAGGAAGAGAAAGGGATAGACCAGATGGACCAAACTCAAACAGGAAAATTGTGTGGAAAACAGGAAAAAGATAAAGAGGACAAGCAGATGGGAGGAACAAAGATAATCAATATAAAAAAAAAGGAAACAAATGCGATACACCTAAATTTTATGTCCAAACCGGTAATACTTGATTTATTATTCCCTTCTATTTCTATTTTCATTAGCAGGAAAATTACTTTGAACTCCGTAAATACTTAACAGTAAGCTAACTGACAAAACATTGTACTCTGTTTTAAGTTAGTTGTCTGGAGTATTTCATAATTCCATAGTGTGCTACTTAGTGTCACAATCACCATCATCAACCATTCAATACCAACAATCAATACTAATAACAATAACATCACGCAACACAACACAACACAACACAACACAACACAACTTTCCGGAGACTCCACAATAACCAGACCATAAGAGACGCAACACAACCTAGCAAGTCATATCTTCTTCCACCGGGTGTGTTGCGCGTTGCACCGCTTCGCCGCAACACAAAAGCCCCGCCGCCCTGAGCACCGTGGACTCGACAGGGCAGCGAGGCGTCCTTCTGAATAGCTATACGTCGACCATCCGTTTTGTTTGAGCGCCCTTTGACGGGTCTTGCTCAGTCTCCCCTCTAGCAACTGCACAAAAACGGGTGACCATTGCAACAGGTTCTGCAAAGGGTGGCGGGAAGGGGAGGGGAGGGCCAGAAGGGGATGACAGACTGGGGGGTAAAGGGTCTCTAAGGGGTGTGAGAGGCCGAGGGGGGTGCGGCTTACTGGTGAGGAAGGGGGTGTGGGTTAAGGGGGGAGGAGGAGGGATTGAGGTGGGGGATAGTTTGCTGGAGTGAGGGTGATGGGTGGTTCGCCAATGGATGAAGGGTGAGGGGGAAGCAATGGGGAGGGGAGGGAGAGGTGATAAGGGGGTATGTCCATTATGGAATGAGTAAGGAGGGCATGGTTGATTGGGGGAGTGAGGGGAGGGGCGAGAGAAGGGGTGAGAGGAAGGAGATGTATCATAATGTTGCAAATGAAGCTTAAGTGAACGGAAGGATTTTCAAGCATGTTAGGTTGAGGAATGTGTATTGATTCAGGAAGAGTAACGGAAGGCAAGGAGGAGGAGGAGGAGGAGAAGCCGAGGAACGATGGTGGTGGTGGTGGTGTGTTGTCATAGATGTTACTGATAGTGGTTATGTGTGGCTCAGTTAAATGTTTGTTGCTCGAGTACTAATTGTAGTAGTAACATTTTATTCTACTACTTGATGTTTGTTTACGAAATTACACGCTTGAAATATTGGTGATAACGATGACACTTCGATTTTTATCCGTAATGAAGATGGTAGCGATAGAAATAGTGACAGTTAGGGTTATAATACAAGAATTAGTGGTAGTTAGGTTAATGACGGTTGAAGAAAGAGATTGAAAGAAGTGATAGGAGTGAAATTCCATCTTTTTTTTATATATAATTATTTTCCTGGTGAATATTTGAACTAGTAATTACGATACGAAGCTTATAGTAGTAGTGGATGTAGTAGATATAACATCAGTGATACATTGGATAGTGTAGGAATGATTCAGTTCCAGATAGGTGTGGTAGTGGCAGTTTTACATATATTGCATTGATGTTATGGCAGTAGAAGTTATGATATGTTAAGATTGATGATGTGGTGTAGATAGACGTGGTGGTGGTGGTGGTGGTGGTGGTGTATATGATGTGGTGTCCAGGTGGTTGACAGTGGTGGGAAAGGGTTGAGTCAGCTGTTCTCATGTAAGTACACTACCGCTGTGCCGCTGTACCTTCTCTTGGGTGCGATGAAATCATTAGATCCTTTGACGGGACAGTGCGACGTGAAAGGAAGCAAGAAAGAGAGAGAGAGAGAGAGAGAGAGAGAGAGAGAGAGAGAGAGAGAGAGAGAGAGAGAGAGAGGAGAGAGAGAGAGAGAGAGACTGAGAGACTTACCTTGAGTTCATTTCCTTGGTCATAAATGTAATTGTTCACACGTCACCTTTCCTCTTCAAGTTTCAAGACCTTTTTTATTCCTTCACCTCACTTTTTTACCCTCTGTACACCTGTCCTGCTTTTGAGTACTGATTGGTGTTATGGGTAAGAGGGGAAACCATAGGAAAAAAAATATAGCACAAAACCAGCATCTTTCCCTAACCCCTCAACGACCCCTCCTGATCACCCACCATCCTCATCTTTCTTTTCTCCTTCCAGATGTATGAGGTGGATGAGCTGGCCTTGACGGATGAGGTGAGACAAAAGTTCATCCCTCTAACCATGGATGAAGACACCAACCAATTTCTGGACCACTGCTTTGAACAGTCTGAGTGGGTGATCATGCAAGTGTGGCACAGCATCGCAAAGGCCTTCCTCGGGATCTTCATGACTCAGACTTCAGTTAACGGGTAAGTGGGCTGGTGAGGCTAAGTAAATAAAAAAAAAAATAAATAAATAAATAAATAAGTATCAGTTTGGGAGAGTGTGAGAGGAAGTTTTGAGGAATGGTGTAAAGGAGTTTTTTTGGGGGGAAGTTTGGAGTAGTGAAGGAAGGTTTGTAAGGGAGTATTTATAGGTATGTGATTAGAGAAGGGATTGTGTTGGAGCTTTGGGGAGGGGAGACTGTTTTTGTGTGTTTTATAGGTTATTGTAATAGAGTGGTAGGATGCTTGCTTACTAGTTCTGGCGGAAAAAAGTAGAAAACTAGATAATAGAAGGTTCACTGATACGGAATCGTGTTGCTTCAGTGATCAGATCGGTAAGTAAAAGAAGAAAGAACAAAATAATAGGACAAAAAATTGACCCTCTATTTACAGTTGACAAAAACACGAAAATTTCTCAGATCATATAATACGTGAGGGAAAAGTAAGTTATAAAGATTTAAAAAAAGATATGTATTAAAGTGTGAAGTAGCAAAAGGGAACAAAAGCAGCCACACTGAACAATGACAGCCCGTGATGAAATAGTTTGTTGATCGCGCTTCTCGGGGGAAAAATGTTAAAACAGATTACTGAATTTTGGAAAGATTTACCTTAACATTACGTCCACTTCCGTATCTAAGGTGTTGAGGTTTTAACGTAACATAACTGGCTCTTCGTCGTCTGAATTAAGTGGACGAAGGAGAGAACTACGGAAAAATAAATAATAAGAGGACGAACGTGTGAGAAATTTCTAGATATTAAACTTGCCATTATATTCTTAATTTGACGAAATTTAACCAACATAACGTAGTGTTTTTTTTCTGTTTTTTTTTTTTACCTTTCTACAACACGAAGCACAAAAATCAGGTATATAACCCAGCAATGCAACCACAGATAAGCAAAAAAAAAAAGTCACGCCCTCAACAGACCAAAACTAATTGACCTGCTGCTGCACTCCCTCCCTCCCTCCCTCCCTCCCTCCCTCCCTCCCTCCCTCACTCCCTCCTTCCCTTCCTCCCTCCCTCCCTCCCTCCCTCCCTCCCTCCCTCCCTCCCTCACACCCTCACACCTCCAATAACACACTCGTACGGTACTTGGATACGCCGTGTTTGTTCGCGTTGCCACACACTGTAAAGAAAGCCAAAGAGAAAGAGAGAATATAGTTTCATGCCGTAAAAACACTAATTGCTTCTGCTTAATCTGAAACTTGAGGTGAGAAGTGGATACGAGTGAAGTTAGCGTGAGGTTAGCGTGAGGTGGAGGTGGTGGTAGTGGTGCAGGGACTTACTTTACTTACTAACTCACACTGGTGCAATCTAGTCCGTGTTGTTTAATTGCAGGTAATCATAGGGATCGTCTACTCACTCACTCCTCCCGTATGTGTACTTAAGATTCGCGGTAAGCAGACCACAATTTATTATAATTACTTTTCTGTAATTTCTCTGATGGGTTTGGCGGGTGAAGAGGCGAGGCGGGACGGGGCGGGGGTGTGCTGGCGTCAAACTTTATAGTCCTTTGTGTGTGTGTGTGTGTGTGTGTGTGTGTGTGTGTGTGTGTGTGTGTGTGCGTGTGCGTGTGCGTGTGTGTGTGTGTGTCGGGAAGGGGAAGGGGGGGGATGGAAGCGGTGCGAGGATTAAGTGCATTTTTCCCCTTAGACCAGTAAATTACGTTGATTTTAATTTTTTTTCTCTATATATTTATTCGTATTCTTAACTGTCAACATTGTAGTAAATGTCAACACTGCAGTTCATAAATTTTCTGTAATCTTCTTCCTTCATTATTTATCACTGTTGCGGTTAGTCTACACCTGCTGTGTTATGCTCTTCGTTTTCTCAAGTGGAATGAGTGGAGGAGTAATGAGGGAAGAGGGGACTTGAGGGAAAGAGGAGGAAGAGGAATGAAGAGTACTCAATCGAAGCACAGGAGACGAGATAGAGAAGAGACGGAGGCTGTCCTTTGTAAGAGGAGAAGTACTCTTAATCGCATGGATAAAGGGAGGTCCTCAGTTTATTAATAGAGGGGAGATAGGGAAGACTTGGATGAAGAAGGCCGATTGTCTTCCTGAAGGGGAGGAGGAGGAGGAGGAGGAGGAGGAAGAAGAGGATGGAAGAAGAGGAGATAAGGGAAGGGCGAGGGTCCGTGATAAGGTAGAGAAGGGAGAGGGAGGTGAGAGAATGGAGGGATTGTTGGGTTGTCACAGGTTGGTATAAACGGAAGTGATTGTGAAATGATTGTAATTACTTCAGGGGGAGAATTTCCTGTGGTCACGGTTGTCTCCTGGAGATGAGGGGAAGGGAGGGGAAGAGGGGGGGGAGAAATGCGCATTAGTATATGTTACCCCCGAGTGTAGATTTAGAGAGAGAGAGAGAGAGAGAGAGAGAGAGAGAGAGAGAGAGAGAGAGAGAGAGAGAGAGAGAGAGAGAGAGAGAGAGAGAGAGAGAGAGAGAGAGAGAGAGAGAGAGAGAGAGAGAGAGAGATGATTAATTTACGTATACTGTTTGGATTTTAGCTGTAGTGTGTGTGTGTGTGTGTGTGTGTGTGTGTGTGTGTGTGTGTGTGTGTGTGTGTGTGTGTGTGTGTGTGGTGGGCGTTAATGGCTCACCTTTGGCTCCGCAGCGCCATTAATCATCATGAGGTGGCGCCAATGATGAACAGGTGAGGTCAGGTGAGTGCTTGGTCCGCGGTGTCAGCACGATAGGCGGCGCGGCGGCTGACAGCTGACTAACGCTACGCACACAATGAACGAACAACAGCTTTATTGTGTGTTATTATTATTATTATTATTATTATTATTATTATTATTCAAAAAAGAATTGTGAATATGATAGATTACTTTTTTCTACTACTACTACTACTACTACTACTATTATTACTACGCATGAAATAAGCTGCAATATATCCATCAATCATTCATCAGAAATCTTAATACACAAATATTGAAAAAGAGAAAACAGAAGAAAGGAACCGAATAATAGTAATAACACCAATTACACTTTTTTTCCTTCTGTTGTAGATGCCTCAAAACTCTGGCCATTGATAAGCCAATAAGCGTTAGGCAGCAATTTCCTTTCTAGTCCTCTGTCATATTCTTTAATTTTTCTCTCCTTTGCGCTGAGTAACCTTATAGTTTCCGGGACTAGCGTTGGACAATGGTCTGCTGGAATGAGGGACACGAGCTTAGTTTAGCCTCCTGCTCCTATCACCTCCCCTCTATTACCTACCCTCATTCTGGATCATCTTTGCCTCCTCATACACATTCTGCTTCTCTTCTCTCCTCATAAACCACGTCTACTTGCTGCACACTCACTCACTTACTCACTCACTCACTCATCCCTTATTTTCTCCCTTTATTCACACTTACACTCCTCTCTCCACCTCACTCCTGTCGTGTGTTTCTCTGTATCCCTTCCTCCCTCCCTCCCTTCCGCTCTCTCAATTGCTCTCTAACAAGTACACACACAAACACAAACACAAATACACACACACACACAAGTATTTTTTTGCTCTATTAGTCTTGCATCTCACCTCGCAGGTAATTTCTGTCTTCCGCGTACTGTTGGTGGTGGTGGTGGTGGTGGTGGTGGTGGTGGTGGTGGTGAGGTTATTACAGTTCTTTTTTTCTCTCCCTCTCCCTTTCAAGATTCAAATTATGACTAGTTAAAAAAATAAAACATTACGAGAAAGTCATTATCGTCGGAAAACAAATTAAGAAAATTCGTCAGTTGTAGGAAAGAAAAATAAATTACCATCAGGAAGGAAGAAAATAGACTCACCGTTAAGAGGGAAAGGAAAGAGGAGGAAGAAGACACTCACAAGACCACCTCAAGACTCCCTCCTCCTCCTCCTCCTCCTCCTCCTCCTCCTCCCTCCTCCTCCTCCTTTCTTAACACAGTAACGGTTGCCTTGCCTCATACACACATCCCTCCCTCCTTCATTCCTTCTTTCAAGACTCCTCTATATAGAAAGATTATTATTATTCTTATTTTTTTCCCTTCCCCCGAAACTCTTGTCCCTCCCTCCTTCTCTCCGCCCCTTCGTCCCTCCTCTCCTCCTTCCTCTTCCTTCTCTTCCTGTTCTTCTTTGTCTCCTTGCTTCGCCGTTCATGAAATCCGACCTGAGGCGACCGTCCCAACACCAGAACCGGCCACACTTCCGGCGCCTCTCTTTATACCGGCCCATCTTCGCTCTCGTATAAGTGTGGGTTCTCAAATTTATCCTCTTTTACACGGGGGCATTGTGATCCAGAGGGAGGGACTGGAGGGAGGGAGGAGAGAGGAGGAGGTAAGGGTGATGGAGGGAAATATGTTTATAGTCTCTCTCTTGCTGTCTCTCGCTCTCTTTCTCTTTCTCTCTCTCTCTCTCTCTCTCTCTCTCTCTCTCTCTCTCTCTCTCTCTCTCTCTCTCTCTCTCTCTCTCTCTCTCTCTCTCTCTCTCTCTCTTCCTATTTTGCCTTTTATGTTTGTGTCTCATTTGGGGTTTAAATATTAGGTTCTCTGGTTTCCTTATCATTATGTATTGAAGGGGAAAAGAGGGGAAGGGAAGGGAGGAAAGTTTTTGGATGGTAGGTATAAATATTACTTTTTCTTGTCCTTATGTCATGTTTCTTTCATTATTTATTTATTCATTTACCGTTATTTTCATCTTTTTCTTTCTCATTGTCCTTCACACTGTAATGTTTTTTGGTTGTTTCGGTTCGAGAGGTCCTTCGGCTGCCACCTGGTACGGACGAGGAAGCGACAATGTTGGTTGGATGATTTCGGCGCCAGAAGGAAAATTCGTATCGGTAATAATTCGGGTTTGTCGGCGATTCGGATTAGATCGCTTTAACGTGACGATAATCAGGTTTGGATTCGGAACAAGGCGAGGACGGATTAGGTGGATATGGACTTATTTTGGTTTTTGAGCTAATTTTATGGTGAAAATTTCGAAAGAAACGAAAAGCAAACGAAAAAAGTTGATGAAAATGTTATATATATTTTTTTTCATTTTTCTAGAGTTTTCTTACCTTCACTTTTTTCTTATCGTTTAATTCTTGTCTTTCTCTGTTTTGTTGTTGTTCTTATTCCTCCTCCTCCTCCTCCTCCTCCTCCTCCTCCTCCTCCTCCTCCTCCTTCTCCTCCTCTTCCTCCTCCTCTTCTTCCTCCTCTTCCTCTTGTCAGTCATTCTCTCCCAAACATGACAGTCCATCTCTGGGTCCTAGTTCTTGTTTTTGTTCATTCATGTTTGTCCTCCTCCTCCTCCTCCTCCTCCTCCTCCCTCCTCCTCCTCCTCCTCCTCCTCCTCCTCCTCCTCCTCCTCCTCCTTCTCCTCCTCCTCCTTATTGTTGTAGTATCGGGCAGTCGTCTGAGTCGCTCCTCCCTCTCACCCGAAGTTGTTTGCTCAGGCTAAAGCAACACAGACCATCTCTCTCTCTCTCTCTCTCTCTCTCTCTCTCTCTCTCTCTCTCTCTCTCTCTCTCTCTCTCTCTCTCTCTCTCTCTCTCATAATTCAATGTTTATTTAGTTATTATTATATTCAAGTTTATTTTATTATCTTTTGTTTAATCTTTTAACATAATTTTCATCTTCAGTTTTCATTATTATATTTCTTTCTTTTTTTTATTTTTTTATTTTTTTTTATTTATTTTGTTATATTCTCATGCACGTTTAAATATTATTCTTCTCTCTTTTTTTTTTCTTTAATTAGTGAAGATGATTTTTTGGTGGTCTTTATTTTATTTTTATTTTTTGCCTCACCATCATTCTTTTTTTTATTTTTATTTTTTTTCCTTCCATCGATGACAAGGTTACATATTTCTTTCTTTTTTTCATTCTTCTCTCCATCACTTCAGTTGTCTCCTGCCTCTCCAATTTTTCCATATCATCCTGCCTTCACTCCTCCTCCATTACTCTATCGGTACCCTCCTCCTCCTCCTCCTCCTCCTCCTCCTCCTCCTCCTCCTCCTCCTCCTCCTCCTCCTCCTCCTACTCATCTTTCTTCATTTCTCTTTTCATTCCATCATTGTCTTCTTCATTTTAATTTTGTATATTCATTAATTTCTGGGACCTATTTTATCTCTCTCTCTTAGAATTATTCAAGGTTGCCAGAATTTCTTATCTCAGGTTGCTATCTCTCTCTCTCTCTC
>JAXIVD010003618.1:0-10000 GCA_036785275.1 Cancer borealis
GGAAGGCCCAAGGAGAAACCAGCCTCTATATAAAAAACGGAAGATTGTGCTAAGTAAACGAGGGAGGTTGGAGAAGATGAAATTAAAGGCAATAAGTGATGAAATAATGCCTATAAAACTATTAAATGTTCAAGGACTAGCGAAAACAAAGTTGTGTAAAGTTAAGAACCTAGTAATGAATGACAGAAGGTTATGGATGCTTTATCTGATCAAAGAAAATTGTATAACATTCTTAACAACTTGTCAGGAAATAGTAAATGTAAGAAAAATCCTGAAGGGTTCTCGGACCATCATCTTGCTGAAAAATTCTGTATTTTTTGATGATAAAATATGTAAGATGGTTAATGGATTTGAACTTGTAGAACCTGGAGTTAAACCAGTATATTTGCCTGATGTCCCATATTCTGAGCTGTCTTCTTTCAATCAAGTTGATATCGATGAACTTAAGAATATTTAAAATAGTAAAAATGACTTACTGTAAATTGGATCCTGCTCCTATAGCGGATATTGGTCAAGTAAATGCCTTTTCTCAATTCTTACAAGTAATTTTGAATATCATTAATTTAAGTATTGTGAAATGTGTCTTTCCAAAGAGTGAAAAATTAGCTATTGTAAAACCAATCTTGAAAAGTAGAAACTTGGATCCTCAAAGCTTGAACTCCTATAGACCTGTTTCTAATCTATCTTTTCTTTCTAAAATCATTGAGAATGTAATTATCAAACAATTATTTGCTCACTTGGTGAAAATTAATGTTCTTCCTGACAACCAGTCTGCATATAGACAATTTTATTCTACTGAAACCTCATTGTGTGGAATTATGAGTGATATGTTGATGTGGATGGATAGGGGAAACTGTAGTTTACTCATCCTATTGGATTTGAGTGCTGCTTTTGATACTGTGGTTCATGATTTCCTGATTGAAGACTTGAAGGCAATTGGAATCACACATGGAGCCTTAGAATACTTAAGGAGTTATTTAGTGAACAGAGAGTATTGTGTACAAATAGGAGACTCCTTGTCAAACTCAAGACACTTGGGTAGGGGTGTGCCCCAGGGAAGTGTTTTAGGACCCATACTCTTCTGTATTTACACTATTGAATTGTTATTCTTGCTGCGTGAGCACGGAGTGTCTTTCAAGTTATTTGCTGATGACATACAATTCTATTTGTCCATCAATAATATAGCCAACACAGAGAGGATATTGTCTGAGATCATGAGTGGCATAAAAAAATGGATGGATTATAAACAACTGAAAATGAATGAAAATAAAACGGAATGTATTGTTATATGAAAAAAAGGTGATGTGCAGAGATTAGGTGGATTGCAAAGTCTTGATATCAGTGGTAAAACGATGACTGTATCTGATAAAGTAACAAGTTTGGGAGTAATTATTGACAAAAACATGAATTTAAATGATCAAATTAATGGTGTTGTAAGGAAAGCAAAGTTTCATCTGTGGAATATTGGATTTATTAGGAAGTATTTGGATGAGAAAACTGTTAAAATGTTGATTCATAGTCAAGTTATCAGTAGATTAGATTATTGTAATTCTCTATATTATAATTTACCAAAATATCAACTGAAAAAACTACAACTGGTCATGAACAAAGCAGCTAGAATTATTAAACGTTTACCATCATATGTAAGGATTATACCAACGCTGATAGACTTGCATTGGTTACCTGTGAAGGCCAGAATAGTCTATAAGATATGTGTGCTTACCTACCAGGCAATAAAGACAGGTAAACCTGAATATTTAAAATCAATGTTTAGACAGTATGAAGTGGCAACAAACATGGTAATCAGACGAACACAGACTTAATGAGCCTAGATGTAACTCTGAAATAGGGGTTAGGGCATTCATGTACTCAGCTCCTAGGCTATTTAATGCACTCCCAATTCACGTTAAAACTAGTGAAAATATTACCATCTTTAAGAAAAGACTAAAAACACAGTTATTCACAGAATGTTATGATCTAGAATATATGGTCATTACTGAGGTATATATTTTATGATTTGTTTTTGTTTTGTTAATTTTGAGTTATTTATTTTAATCATAATATTGTACATACATTTTCTTAAATTGTAAGTGTATCCTTTTTTATATATTTTTGTATTTACTCTAGTACTAAGGTAAATTAGTATATAATTCAACTCCATTTAGACCATGTATCAAACAAATTGTATTTTTTGTATCATTTTTCTTGTAGGCTCTGTAGAGCGCCAGATCCTGGCGGAGTGGAGCCAGATAAAAATGTCAAAAATAAATAAAATAAATAAATAACTGAAACTCAACTAAAAATAGATAAAGTACTTATAAGTGATCATTTGAAGTCTTACATGAGTATGAGAAAATAAAATGAACAGAAAGGAGGTGGTTTATTAGTGATACACAAAAATAACAGAGATAGAAATTTTACAAATACAGATACTATGCACCTCTCAGTTAAGACAGGAAACTTAAATTGTCATTTAATTGTAATATATTTCTCATTGTCAGACTTAGAAAAACAAGTGTCAATGAAAGCAGAACTAAACGAGTTAATAGAGAAGCTGAAAGACCAATCTCTCCTTATGGTAGGGGACATGAACGGCCACGTTGGGTTCCTTGGTGAACAAGCTCTAGATAAGAATGGACAGATGATAATTGACTGGCTAGAAAAGGACAACCTTATATTACTAAATGATGACATAAAATATGATGGACTCTATACATGGCAAAGACAGCACCAAAGAAGTGTTATAGACTACGCTATATGTAACCAACAACTGTACATCAATCTGTCTCTAATTCTCCTATTAATGCATCATAATGCTCTCTCAAGTTCTCTAGTGTCTATGCTATTCTATTTCTTTGGTTGTGCAATAGAGCAATGTTTTTTTTTTTTTCTATTTATTTTATTTCCATATGCTTCTCTTCATTCCATTTTATGAATTTCATTTGGGTGTTTTCTATAAATAGTGCTTCCATAATAATTTCACTGTAACTAACCGTTCTTTCCTTCCCTATACTTTGCCTTGCCATTATATCTTTGCTCTGCCGTCTGCCTTTTACCTGAACATATCGCCACATGACCTTTAATGTCTGGCACTTACTTTATCAACATTAAATAACTCTCTCACTACGACGTTTGCCATCCAGAGCCAGTAGCAGCAGCAGCACATTGTTCACATAACACAATCTCAGAAGTGGGTCTTCATGTGCTGGATAATGACAGTCCTTGTCTTGAACTGCTTCCCACAAACATCACACTTGAACTTTCTCAGGTCAGTGTTTCACATTGTGCTTGGTAAGGTTAGAACTTGCAGTGAATCTCTTCCCACATTCTTCACATTCATAATTCTTAACACCAGTGTGTGTAAGGATGTGTTCAGTGAGGTGAGACTTGTGAGTGAATCTCTTCCCACATTCTTCACATTCATATTTCTTAACACTTTTTCTTTGGCTTAACATCTAATTTAAGTCATATCAGGGGTGCAATGGACCCCAGCCTGGGGTCTATGGTTGCACCCTTATACTCCGCTTGTCCTGTATCCGAGGGCTCTCTTCAGGATGGTCACCGTTCCCTTGATAGCAGCAATCTGCACCTCATGTATACTTGGGCAACTTGGTATTGTTTGGAGGTACTGTTTAAGGTTTTTCTTAATGACCCCTGTTGCCCCCACCACCACAGGTATTATTTCTATTTCTTTCAGTGCCCATGTGCTCTTCAGGTCATTCTTTAGGTCTTGGTATTCAGTTATTTTGTGCCTCTCAGCTCTATTGAGGCCAAAGTCATTGGGCACTGTCACCTCTATGATCTTTGCTGTTTTTCTTTCCCTGTCCCACGTGTGTGTGTAAGGATGTGTTCAGTGAGGTGAGACTTCTGAGTGAGTCTCTTCCCACATTCTTCACATTCATAATTCTTAACACCAGTGTGTGTAAGAATGTGTTTAGTGAGGATAAACTTGTGAGTGAATCTCTTCCCACATTCTTCACATTCATAATTCTTAACACCAGTGTGTGTAAGAATGTGTTTAGTGAGGATAGACTTGAGTGAATCTCTTCCCACATTCGTCACATTTAAAATTCTTAACACTTAACACCAGAGTGTGTAAGGATGTGTTTAGTGAGTGTAGACTTCTGAGTGAATCTCCTCCCACATTCTTCACATTCATAATTCTTAACACCAGTGTGTGTAAGGATGTGTTTAGTGAGTGTAGACTTCTGACTGAATCTCTTCCTACATTCTTCACATTCGTAATTCTTAAAACCAGTGTGTGTAAGGATGTGTTTAGTGAGGTTAGACTTGTCAGTGAATCTCTTCCCACATTCCTCACATTTATAATTCTTAACACCAGTGTGTGTAAGGATGTGTTGAGTGAGGTGAGACTTGTGAGTGAATCTTTTCTCACATTCTTCACATTTATAATTCTTAACACCAGTGTGTTTAACGATGTGTTTCGTAAGGTTAGACTTGTCAGTGAATCTCTTCCCACATACTTCACATTCATAATTCTTAAGACCAGTGTGTGTAAGGATGTGTTGAGTGAGGTGAGACTTGTGAGTGAATCTCTTCCCACATTCTTCACATTCATAATTCTTAACACCAGTGTGTGTAAGGATGTGTTGAGTGAGGTGAGACTTCTGAGTGAATCTCTTCCCACATTCTTCACATTCATAATTCTTAACACCAGTGTGTGTAAGGGTGTGTTGAGTGAGTGAGTTCTTATTCTTGAAAGTGTTGCCACACTCTCTACACTCAAACTTTCTCTCTCCTTTGTGGATGGAGTTGTCTGCCTCAGGGTGATTCTTCTGATCACATCTGAACTTCCTCACACCTGAGACAGACTGCTGGTGTTGCTCCTCACTACTCATGTTGCTGTCCTGGCATGCAGCCCCCACTGCAACACTACTTCTGGCAGCACACCAGATAAATGAAGTCAGGTGTTGTTGCAGGAAGCCTCAGGGAAGCTGAGTGAGCGAGGGTCCTCCAACACTGTTCAGCAAGATGATGGAGACTTTCTTGATCCTCACGCGGCACCAGTCAGGACCGGCACCCTGGAGGTGGCGGCGACATTACACTTGTGCTGCTCCAACGAACCTGGAAATGACGTTAGGCTCTAAATGTTATATTTTGCAAACACACCCGAAATGTGCTCAGTAAATCCTTGGGTGTAGCCATGTTCCAGCCTTGTAGTGCAGGCAACCCTCATTACCTGTATGGCTTACATTCCACAAAATTTTATTACATTTATTTAATTTACTTGATGATCCCTGGAGGAGGTTCCCGACCATCTGGTGTGACCCTTGGACCATATCAGGTGCAGTGAGGGAGAGGGCATGAGTTAAGTATGAAGGGGAAGGGTAAATCTTTGGACTCTGTTTATTTAAAGGAGGTTCCCGAGCATCTGGTGTGACCCTTGGACCATATTAGGTGCAGTGAGGGAGAGGGCATGAGTTAAGTATGAAGGGGAAGGGTAAACCTTTGGACTCTGTTTATTTAAAGGAGGTTCCCGAGCATCTGGTGTGACCCTTGGACCATATCAGGTGCAGTGAGGGAGAGGGCATGAGTTAAGTATGAAGGGGAAGGGAAAACCTTTGGACTCTGTTTATTTAAAGGAGGTTTCTGAGCATCTGGTGTGACCCTTGGACCATATCAGGTGCAGTGAGGGAGAGGGCATGAGTTAAGTATGAAGGCAACCCTCAATACATGTATGGCTTACATTCCACAAAACTTTATTACATTTACAGTCTCCTGTCTACCACCTTATGGAATGTGGAATAGACCATTTTTGGTTCATTGTAGCAAGAGCAGCCATGCTTGTATGCCGGGTAAAGCAGGTTTTACTGTACTGGGATCATGTGAAGCTGGAGGATCACAAGTAAGAGGCATGGAAGTAAGGCCAGTGTCTGGGCAGGACTGATCTTGGAGAGAGGATCAATTATATAACAGGGATTCACGGGGGAACCCAGAAGGTCAAGAAGAGATTTTGTGTTCGATGTAGCTGAAGGGGTGGGAGGGAAAGAGGGGCAAAAGGGTAAGGTGTTAGATGGGGCAGGTGTAGGAGTAGGGGGAGGGGATAGGGGAGTGGATGATTTGTATAATAAAAATGTAATCCAAATGGTAAAAAAGATAATGGCAGATAAACAGCACCCACTCCACGCTAACTATGTATTTTTATAATAAAAGAGACTGGTTCTACTTGAGTAACATAGTGAAAGGTTTAAAAATCCTTTATTCCAGTGTGAAAATATTTAACCATTTATTAAGAATAAAACTTGAAAGGATAAAATTATGGACGATGCTTGGATTGTGTGCAAATAGTCTGTGATGTTATGAAAATATCTCATTATGTTAAGAATGTTATGAAATATCTTATAAAAGTTATGAATGTTATGAAATATCTTTTAAAAACTGTAATAAGATCTAATGAAAAGAACTTTCAAATTGTACTAATATACTATTTGAATATAAAGTTTATATTATCTTATTACCCTTCTCACCTATCATTGGATGCATTTTTTTTTTTAAATTGTGAAGTGTTTTCTGAGTAGGGAGCACGAGCAGTAATATGGAAGTAATCACAGGCTGGGACCTTCCTTCTTGACATGTCACTTGTAAATTTAACAATGTTGACAAGGCCAACAAAGGTATGTGATGATACAAGTAAGAATTGACGTCCTTCTCATAACGCACCAACACAATAATACTGATTACACTAGGAAAGGTTAGATATAATTTTATTCATTTGAAAATGTGCAGAATGGAAGTGGATTGTTGGTGGGCCAGTGAGGGCTTCACCACTACTTTAGGATCATGAATTGTAAGTTTGGTCAGTGAAGGTTTCAAATGTTAGGTTAGAAAAAAGTATGATTTCAGCCTGAGGAGGGTTGGTCGAGCCATGAAACTTCACCATTACTTACTGCTCTTCTCTATTGTTACTTTCTGATTTACGAGGAAAAAACTAGTTTTGGATAAGTTTGTGTTTATGTTACTTTCTTTTCAGCAGTCTAAATAAAAACTCATCAAATAATATATAAAAGAATTGGTTCTGGAAATCCGTGATAGCCCACTAAGACAAATTTAGCCAATAATCACAGGCAGAAGCCTTCCAAGAAGAGTTTGAAGCATCAAGGTGAGCAGCCAGGCAGTAGGATTATGATATCAATTATCATAGATTTGTGATAGCTATTAATAGGATGTGATTAGTCACGATGGAAAGGTGTACTCAATCATACAATTAAGAATTGTACCGTTTCGGTATGATCACTATCCTCTCATCTACTTTCTATGCTGCCACCACGACACCACTTGGGCATTGACACCGTCTTCACTACCACGTCTATCACTATCACTACTATTAGGGCCTTTCCCTGGGGCCGATGAGAGAGAAAAGATTTTAATTAAGAGACTTTAATTAATAATAAAATAAGAAATGTACTTGCGATATCCGTGGTGGTGCTCTTACAACAACTTATCCTACCACACACGACACTTTACACTGCACAAATATAAACAAACATATAGATACAAATGAAAATATTACTAGCTAAGCTCCTACCTACGTTACGTGAGAGGAACTGATGTAAATTAGCCAAAACACACTCACGGCAATAATGTTTGCGTGTCACCGTCCTTGTCCTGTCGTCCACAGCTTACAGGCCAGATTACCCAGGCAGTCTTTGGCACTCTGTCAGAAGCCTGACGGTAGAAGACAGTCGATTGCTGATCCTCCTCGGGAGCTATAGCCGGGAGGACAGTATTGCATTAGTCATTAATATTAACACGATGGCTTTTCTCAAGTGTTTGGCAAGTTCCTAGGACCACAAGTTTCTTACCTGACTGGAGCGGAGTCACGGAACACTAGTGACTGACCTCCCGTCCAGACAGGTATATATACCACTCGCTTTCAGTGACGTCACGAGTTTTCCCATCATCCTTCATATCTAGTTGTCCCTACTCTAACGATAACAAGGTATTTAACTGTTGAACGAGTGTTAAGAATACGAGGATTTAACCTGTGATTCCGTAAAGGTATCACCGTAATGATAGTTGGCCAGTTGCACTCGGTACAGAATCATAGCCCACTAACACAATAATACTCGTCAGTATTTGTAATATTCAAGAAAAATATTATTCCTTTACCAGTTTCCTTTTTTTCTTAGTTCAAAGGCGACATTAGTTAATATTCGTTTCCTTAACCACTCGATATCTCGTTACCTTTATAATGCACTGCAAATTCAACCTCAGATACTTATTCAGATCACCTCTAACAGTTATGCTACTGAATTTCACACAAAAAAAAAAATCTTTTTTCTTTTTAGGTTACATCAAGTTTATAGTTAGTCTTAGTTAGGTTTGGTTGGGTTAGTTTTGGTTAGGTTTATTTAACTGCAGCTCTGGGAAGGTTATGCTAACAAAGTAATTTTTTAGGTAAATTTTTACATCTTCACCAGAATAGACTGTGGCGTCTGTACCTCACACAACCCCCTACATTGTAGTCATAGAAAACATTTGATAACTTCTAAATTACCATGACATAACAACCTAACTAAACCTAACGAAACCTAACTAAGTCTAAACCTAACGAAACCTAACTAAGTCTAAACCTAACGAAACCTAACCAAACTTAATGTAACATTATAAGAAGGTAAAACTGGAGAATAGGTCCGTGTCGCGTACAAGCACGAAACTGACATATCAGTTAGAAGACTCGGTAGTGGTTCCAGAAACGTAAAAAAAATGAGGTGCTCACTTCTAGTGTGGCCGTAATAGCACTCGAAAGTGTGGCGATCCTCACCAGTTTCTAAGTCCAGCAAGCTCCCTCACCGTCACCCCGATTCCCCCCCATCCCCTCCAACAAGTTTGGAGGAGCCTGGGGAATCGGGTGTTTTGGGGGGGGGATGAAAATTAAGTGAAATATGGCCGTTCAAAATTGAAAAAAATTCGGGGGGGGGGGGGGGGGGGGAATCGAAATGTTTTAACCTAACAATCTAGCAGGGGTGGGCGCACCCCCCACTACTAACCTAACCTAAACTAACCTGAAACTAACCTGAACCTAACCTAACCAGAGACGCCCCCGCTAGGACATTAACCTAACCTAATCTAGCAGAAGGAGCTGCACCCCCCCCTGGAATCCCAGGACCTCAAAAATCAGATCAGTGTTTACTTTACACAGGGAGGGAGGGAGCTGGACTTAGAAACTGGTGAGGATCGCCACACTTTCGAGTGCTATTACGGCCACACTAGAAGTGAGCACCTCATTTTTTTTACGTTTCTGGAACCACTACCGAGTCTTCTAACTGATATGTCAGTTTCGTGCTTGTACGCGACACGGACCTATTCTCCAGTTTTACCCAACCGAACTAAACCTAACGAAACCTAACTAAGTCTAAACGGTAAATTTATACTTTATGCCATTGTGCCACATCTGTACCCACCCACCCCCATCCCCCCCCAGCAAACTTGGGGGAGCCTGGGGAATCGGGTTTTTTTTTGGGGGGGAAGCATATGGGAGTGATATATGGCCTTTGAAAAATCTACGGGAATTTCCCTACATTGTGGGAAATTTCCCCAGATTTAACCTAAATTACCCTAACCAATCCTAACCGGGGGGGCTTCGCCCCCCCCTGGACCCCCCCCCTGTGACAGTTTCAACCTAACCAATCCTAACCGGGGGGGCTGCGCCCCCCCTGGACCCCCCCCGCTGACACTTGTAACCTAACCTAACCTATTTATTGGTTGAATTGCAAATTTACCAAGTATAACTTCATAACTCACAATACCTTAAACGAGAGCATGAAGTTCCTGGCTGTGGGGTTATCCTCTACTATTCCTCCAAGGAGCCATACAGTGGGGACACTGAACAGCTGCTGGTAGGACGCCGTGCTCCCTCAGAAAGTCGTACAACAAATCGTTTTTTGAATGAAATTTTGCGATTATTTGCCAATAATCCAATTCACAATCTTGACAACTAACATGAACGGTAGCCATGATACAACTGAGGAGAAAACTG
>JAXIVD010003618.1:15000-44098 GCA_036785275.1 Cancer borealis
CATGTGCCTAAGTTTTGGGTAAAAAGCTTATATAATCGAGCCTAACTGAACTAAACCGTACCTAACATAACATAATCAACCTAACATAAAAGATGCTTTACCAGGTAAATAATAAGGCACATGCCGTACTAATAGCGGATGAATATAGTGGATGATAACGTATCTCCAAGCACTTCGATCTATAATTTGTCAGTTTCCAAGTGTTATTTTATTTATAGTTGTTATTTGTTGTTATTTTATTCTTTATTTAATTTGTTTTACTTTCACTTCACTGCTGAAGGACCACCAGTGCCTTCTCATTAAATTAACTTCTAATGGGAAACTTATGGCAATTAACAAGATCTTTACTTTGATTAATTATACTTTTTAATGGTCCCTGATGTTATTTATTTCCCTGTATATTAAATAGAAAAGCTGCCACCACCCCCAAAGGTTTAATGAGAATTAGGGGATTCTCAGGGAATTTAGTTTCTTCCTTAAGGGAAGTTAAAATATTCTAAAGAGAAAATAATTACTACCAGGGAAATATAGGTGACCAATAAAAAGAAAAGGGGAACTGATTTAACAATTTAGTTATTTGGTAGAGTGGACTGAGTTTCAATAAGGCACATGGATTCGTGGATTTGTTTCATATCCTTTTTCAAGAGTGTTGAGCACTTCCCCACACTTACCTTACCACACCAACAGAGGTTATAATACGAAATCACTTCTTTAGATTTACTAGAGTTATTTATTTACTGTATAGTTGGGGTGGAATATACCTTAAACATACACTAAGGCATCAGAAGCTTAACTGTTTACAACAGAGAAAACGACCATAAACGTACACACTGAGTTGGTCTTCCTTTATCTCATTCAGAGATATCAATTCTCTTCATACACTAAAACAAACTTTATACCCTTGACTCCCTTCCCTAATTATGTCACCCTGTAAATGTTGTGAATTTAGTAACTGTACCTGACAATGGTTAAGTAACCTTTTCTCAGGGAATTTTTCCTAAACTAGGGTGAAAACATTACTTTCTGGGTTCAACATTTCCGACATATTCATCTTCCACGAACATTGAATTTCCTTCCTACCCTGAAGAACTAACAAAAAAATTACTTTGACCAACCTAATACGACTACATCTTAAAACAAGCCCACGTGGTTCCCTTATACAACAAAGAAAAATATCTTAGATGGGGCATAATTCACCCCGTGGTTTGACATTACTAACAAATACATAGTGGGAAATGTGTTCACTGTATAGGTGTGATGGTGGAGTCCTGTTAATGGGAAGCAGGGGTGAGGGCTTTCTCACGGAATAATTCACTTCCTTTAACTCAGAAGTTAATACCTAGTCACAATAACATAGAAATTACAATGAAAAAGATATATTGTACACCATGAAATATTATCTTTGGGGGGACAACAGGGGACCAGGTGGTTTTGAAACCACGTTGTCCTTTAAGAGAAGGAAATTGGTATTATCCACTTATAATAGATCTCAACAGAGGTTTACATATATTATCAGGCTACTGGGGAAGATTATGGACTATATAAGAATTCTTAGAGGCACAAGATCTCACTAATATTGAGAAATTACAAGAGTGATTTTACCCACCTGTTAATGGGAAGCAGGTAGTGATGGGCGCTTTGTGAACGAGTCGGTTCTTAGAGCCGGCTCTTCCAGATGAACGAGAAGAGCCGGATCTTTCTCGAGAGCCGTTTGGGATTTTTTTGAGAGCCGTTAATTTTTTTTTTCTAGTTTTTCCATATTTTTGCAATTTTCTAACAAAATGCAAAAATTGCCGATTGTTAATAATTATAGTAATGAATTATAGTAATGAATTATAGTAATAATTATAGTAATGAAGCCTATTCATAGAAATTATATAGTAAAATAGTTAAGTTACCCCTTCAAGTTAACAAAGAAAACTGTATTTACAAGTGCTTTGGCCTCTAGCAAAGAGGGGTAACTCAACACATAAAACACATATATATGAATAATTCAGAAAATATATGGTGTATATGGCAGGCCAATGATGTGGAATGTACACTATAATATTCCCTACAACATATCGGTAAATGAAGACAATCTGATAATATTAAGAGGTCAAATTAAATTATAGAACTCGTCTCAAAATAGTGTACATATCGTACAAATCAAGTATATTTTTTTCCATAGTTAATTTTTTAACACAAAACTGATTTTCTCATTATAGCTCGAGAACCATAAGGTATACGTACAATGACTACGAATAGACAAAGAGTGAATAGGAATCCAACTTTCTGTTGCAACATTTAAAAATGAAATTACTCTTTATATAATGAAGGAAATTTTTTTTTTCATAACCTGAGTAAAATAAAAAAAATAATTACACTAGCTGATACGCCTTTTAAAATTATTTAAATGATTATAGGTGCATTTTTTCTGTCAAACTAATCGTTAAGGTTTTTTCCTTATAACTCGAAAACTATGAAATTGACGTAAAATGATTAGGAGTAATTAGGGAAGTTAAATGAAAGAAGCTTTCTTTTCATTCTATTGAAAATGAAACTCAATGATAAATGACCATCGAAATTTTTTTTTTCTTAACTATTAGCGTTATTAAAAATCAGACTACACCAGCTGAAAGGCCTTTTGAAGGTAAGAAAATAACTATTTAACAAAATTTTTGTCAAACTAGTATTTAACATTTCGTTTTGTAAAAACGAAAACTATGGAGTTTAAGTCAAAAAATCTGCGAATAATTACAATAAGAAAATAAATATATATATTTTTTGGACCATCAGAACATGTACAGTTTATAAATAATGAAAACATTAAAAAAAAAGGTTTTGGCGTAAAGTTAGATTAAATTACATGATTTGATAGAACTTTTAAAATTACATCAATTAGCATAAGTGCATTTTTTCTGTACGACTAATATTTACGCGATAAAAGACAAGTTAACTACGTTGATAATTTGAGGGGTGATAGGGTACCCCACCACCCCTCAGACTCGCATTACATAACAGTCAACCGTCGCGCGCGCTCTCTCTCTCTCTCTCTCTCTCTCTCTCTCTCTCTCTCTCTCTCTCTCTCTCTCTCTGATATATAAATGTTGAATAAGAAAGAAAATAGATAGTATGTGTGTGTGTGTGTGTGTGTGTGTGTGTGTGTGTGTGTGTGTGTGTGTGTGTGTGTGTGTGTGTGTGACCGTGTGTGTGTGTGTGACCATGAACGAAAAATTGTCTGTCTCTGTCTCTCTCTCTCTCTCTCTCTCTCTCTCTCTCTCTCTCTCTCTCTCTCTCTCTCTCTCTCTCTCTCTCTCTCTCTCTCTCTCATATAGAAATGTTAAATAAGAAAGAAAATAGATAGTATGTTTGTGTGTGTGTGTGTGTATGTGTGACCATGTGTGTGTATGTGTGCGTGTGTGTGTGTGTGTGTGTGTGTGTGTGTGTGTGTGTGTGTGTGTGTGTGTGTGTGTGTGTGTGTGTGTGTGTGTGTGTATATGTGTGTGTGTGTGTGTGTGTGTGTGTGTGTGTGTGTGTGAATGAAAAATTCTCTCTCTCTCTCTCTCTCTCTCTCTCTCTCTCTCTGATAGATAAATATTAAATGAAAAAGAAAATAGATCATATGTGTGTGTGTGTGTGTGTGTGTGTGTGTGTGTGTGTGTGTGTGTGTGTGTGTGTGTGTGTGTGTGTGTGTGTCTGTCTGTCTGTCTGTCTGTTTGTTTGTCTGTCTGTCTGTCCGCCAAATAACAGGCGAGGCAAGTCCACATATGTGCCTCAGTAAGCCTACTGTCGCCAACGGTTAATGATAACAAAAAATATTTGGTTTAAATTAAACATTTTTTGAAAGCTTTTTCACCTTTCCTTAAATCAATAGGTATTGAAAGTTAACTAGCAAAGTTATCCTAAGAAATTTCTTCTAAATTATAAAGACTATAAACAGAATATGTGGAACTACTTAAAAAAAAAGTATTTGAGAGCTGAAAGAGCCGTTTGGGAGCCGGAAGAGCCGGCTTTTTTGAGTGAACGAGAACGAAAGACTCGGTTCTCGGAAAAGAGCCGGAACGCCCATCACTAGAAGCAGGGGTGAGGGCTTTCTGACGCGATTCCCCGGGAAAGGCGGGAATGAGAAGAGGGGGAAGGGGGGTTTCGGGAATGTTCTTCCTTTGATCTTTTTATTAATTGATTATTGAGACATGAAATAGTTATCAGTTTATAGGAAATTAATTTTGACGCTAAATAAGTAACATTTAGATATCTATTGAACCTGATCTCTGGATTAATATATAGGGGAACGTTTTGGTATACGTGACTTTTTGCACATCGACAGGCCCAGGGGCATGATCACCTCATATGATGCAATATTACGTCAATCTTAACAAAGTTTTGTGAGAAGATAACTAAGTAGGTTAATTATATTAGACTATGGAGAGCATTTTAACAAGTTAATGACTATTAATAGTGATTAGATTATGATATTAATTTCTTTCCATAGAAAACTGTCTTGTGGGGGGGATGACTGCATAGGATTTGAAAGTTTGGAGAAACAATTCTAATATAAACATATAGTATAAAATTTATGAATGATATGTGAGTAAAAACATTTATATAATGCAGTATCACCTTGGGAATACAGGATCTAAGGGCAGACTAAACAAAACAAAAAGGTACATTCAGTAGGCCTGTTTGAGATAAAATTGGAGGCATCACATCCTCATGTTTATTGGGAGAAGGTGGGGAATGGGGATATCTTATTGACAATTTATTTGGGACGGTAATGAGTGTCAGAATCATTTGTGTATATCAATGTAGAGTAGAGCTTCCCCTTAACCAAAATAAACTTTGGGGATATCTTATTTAACTATTCATATGCTACGGTTATACATAATTTTGTACCTACACTAACATTTATGCAGAATTTTTGTACCATTTATTCTCTTTCACGTACAAGTAAGTTGTTTTCTTGGGAGTATATATCAAAATTCAAAGAAAATAAATAACCCGGTTAGAGGCTGCTGTTATATCTCCTTTATTTCTGGTATTCATCACCATTATTATATAATTTTAAGCCTACAGTAGTATTTCTGAAACATTTTTCTACCACTTAATAGCTTTCTCGTATATATACACTGTTTTTTATTGGAGGTATATATTAATAATAGATTCCGAGAAGAGGCTGCTGTTATATATCTCCTTTGTTTTTTATATTCATCACCACTATTATACAATTCTGTGCCTACAGTAACATTTCTACAACATTTCTCTACCGCTTACTATCTTCCTCGTATATATACACTGTTTTATTAGAGGTATATATCAATATTAACTTCTGAGAAGAGGCTGGCTCAGGCTGGTGCAAAAAACCCGCGAACGAGTGTCGTCTGCTATAACCCACCTCCCAAATCAGATTCGACGGATTCAGGAATCTGTTACAGATCACGGATTAAGATGGTAAATAGCTTGGAGGAAGTATAAGGGGAGAGGTCCCGTCCCATACCGCTCTACAGCGGGAAGTGAAGCCGAGTGGGCGGAGCCTATCTGGTGGGCGGAGTATACAATTCAACCCAAAACATTGGGAAAGTTTAAGGGAGAGTCGTGCGTTAAAGTTTTCATTTTTGCCTTGATTCCTCAATATATCATGTGATTAGTAATTATTAATTTGTTTGAACGGATACAGCATGAAATGAGCTTACAGGATTGAGTGAAAAAACTGACAAAATTGTCTTCCTTTATTCTTTACACTATGAAAAGTAAATATATACTCACGCCTCCTCCGCAAGGATTATCAGTAAATCTTGCTCGTTTATCATTTATACTGAGCATCTACTAAACTTATCATCTCTGAAACTGACTTATATACCCTTCCATGTAGAGCTTCTATGATATACTATATATAAAAAAAGAAAAAAAGTACACAGTAGTCTAGAGAAAAGAAAAAACCCGCCTATGCGGATGTCGGTAGATCGCCAATTATTCATGTTACCTTCTGATTATATAGTATATAGTATATATATATATATATATATATATATATATATATATATATATATATATATATATATACATATATATATATATATATATATATATATATATATATATATATATATATATATATATATATATATACATACATATATATATATATATATATATATATATATATATATATATATATATATATATATATATATATATATATATATATATATATATATATATATATATATATATATATATATATATATATATATCATATAGTTATATACATATATATATATATATATATATATATATATATATATATATATATATATATATGTATATATATATATATATATATATATATATATATATATATATATATATATATATATATATATATGTTATATATATATATATATATATATATATATATATATATATATATCATATAGTGTTATATATATATATATATATATATATATATATATATATATATATATATATATATATATATATATATATATATCATATAGTGTTATATATATATATATATATATATATATATATATATATATATATATATATATATATATATATATATATATAGATGACGTTAGTGGAGGCCCTGGAATGACTTTAGGGCTCCATGCAAAAAGGGAACCAAAATAGTCAGGCAATCTAATGTTTCAATTAAAAAAAATAGAGGTAAAAGTGCAGAATAAGGCCTTCTGCCCTTTCTTTTTTTCTCTCCTTCCCTACATACTATACATAATGTACTCAACACATCTGAACCAAACCTAACTTAACCCAATCATAACATAACCGTAACCTAACCTAACTTAACCAACCTAACATAACATAACCTAGCTTCAAAGACGTTTTGCGAGGTTAATATTGATTTAGCCCCCCTGAAACCGTAAGAACATGAGAAAATAAGAAAGCTACAAAAGGCCTTGAAGCCTGCACTAGGTAGTTCCTGTTAATCCTAATCCCCTTATTACCTACACCCACCTCTCATCCGCATCCATGAAGTCTAGTCTTCTCTTAAAACTCCCTATTGTCCGTGCACTAACTACCTGCTGACTTAGTCTGTTCTAATCATCTACCACTCTATTTGTAAACCAATTTCTGCCTATTTCTTTATTAAATCTACATTATTCTAGTTTGTAACCGTTATTTCTTGTTCTATCCTGACTACTGATTGTAAGAACTTTTTCTACATCCCCCTTATTAAAACCTTCACAGATGGGTTGAGTACACTATATAGAGTATGTAGGGAAGGAGAGAAAAAGAAAGGGCAGAAGGCCTCATTCAGCACTTTTACCAAAAAGTTTATGGGAATCAGAAGAGCCAATGATTGCTTCCCATAACTCGACATCCATATCCAAGACTTTTTGCAGAATTTTTCAAGGTTTTGAGAAATGACAATGTGTTAAGGCGTTTACATGTAATGTCAAGACCACTTGCCAAGATGCAATGATTAGGCAAATTCTTGAGAAATTACAATGTGTTAATATTGATTATGAAGATACAAGGAACTATATAGTCCAGTAATTTGATTACTATTTGCTTGTGTAAGTCATAACTGTCAAAGTGAATATTGTAGCAGAGAAGTTTGTATCAAACACGGCAAGATTTATCACATTTGTGACTTTTAATAGTCAATAGTATATGTTCACTGCCCTTCTGATGATAAATATAGATCTATGCATTACTTAAATTTGATTTATTCGCATGGAGATCTCACATAAGATAAATTGTGCGTAAAATTATGAAGACAACTCGTCATTACGATTTCCCGCAAATTTTGGCGCGCTCATGATCTAACCCAGTTTTGTAGCATTTCATACAATGATTGGCCGTGAAAATCTCTACACCTTACCGGTGAAATGATATTTCTCTATCCACACCAGAGGGGCTGGGTCAAACTCCATACTGGACCAATACCAGTATATAAAGAAGTGTGGAAGCGGCGGACCCCCAGGTTGACCGTGGTGAATACCACCTAAACTAAACTTAAACAAGAACACTTCTCCTGGTGCAGCCATAGACCGAACAAGCCGGCATAATGACAAAGTATTGAGATGGGTGAGTGTCGGGGCTCTAGTCAGCAGCGCAATGTTTTGGGTTGACTTGCATAGGTGGGCGGAGCTTATAGCGGCTTCACTCGTGTGACCTTGGAGGAAGTATAAGGGGAGAGGCCCCGTCCCATACCGCTCTACAGCGGGAAGTGAAGCCGAGTGGGCGGAGCCTATCTGGTGGGCGGAGTATACAATTCAACCCAAAACATTGGAAAAGTTTAAGGGAGAGTCGTGCGTTAAAGTTTTCATTTTTGCCTTGATTCCTCAATATATCATGCGATTAGTAATTATTAATTTGTTTGAACGGATACAGCATGAAATGAACTTACAGGATTGAGTGAAAAAACTGACAAAATTGTCTTCCTTTATTCTTTACACTATGAAAAGTAAATATATACTCACGCCTCCTCGCAAGGATTATCTGTAAATTTTTCTCGTTTATCATCTATACTGAGCATCTACTAAACTTATCATCTCTGAAACTGACTTATATACCCTTCCATGTAGAGCTTCTATGATATACTATATATAAAAAAAGAAAAAAAGTACACAGTAGTCTTGAGAAAAGAAAAAACCCGCCTATGCGGATGTCGGTAGATCGCCAATTATTCATGTTACCTTCTGATTATATAGTATATATATATATATATATATATATATATATATATATATATATATATATATATATATATATATCATATAGTGTTATATATATATATATATATATATATATATATATATATATATATATATATATATCATATAGTGTTATATATATATATATATATATATATATATATATATATATATATATATATATATATATATATATATCATATAGTGTTATATATATATATATATATATATATATATATATATATATATATATATATATATATATATATATATATATATATATATATATATATATAGATGACGTTAGTGGAGGCCCTGGAATGACTTTAGGGCCCCATGCAAAAAGGGAACCAAAATAGTCAGGCAATCTAATGTTTCAATTGAAAAAAAAAAAATAGAGGTAAAAGTGCAAAATAAGACCTTCTGCCCTTTCTTTTTTCTCTCCTTCCCTACATACTATACATAGTGTACTCAACAGATCTGAACCAAACCTAACTTAACCTAATCATAACATAACCGTAACCTAACCTAACTTAGCCAACCTAACATAACATAACCTAGCTTCAAAGACGTTTTGCGAGGTTAATATTGATTTACCCACCCTGAAACCGTAAGAACATAAGAAAATAAGAAAGCTACAAAAGGCCTTGAGGCCTGCACTAGGTAGTTCCTGTTAATCCTAACCCCCTTATTACCTACACCCACCTCTCATCCGCATCCATGAAGTCTAGTCTTCTCTTAAAACTCCCTATTGTCTGTGCACTAACTACCTGCTGACTTAGTCTGTTCCAATCATCTACCACCCTATTTGTAAACCAATTTCTGCCTATTTCTTTATTAAATCTACATTATTCTAGTTTGTAACCGTTATTTCTTGTTCTATCCTGACTACTGATCGTAAGAACTTTTCCTACATCCCCCTTATTAAAACCTTCACAGATGGGTTGAGTACACTATGTAGAGTATGTAGGGAAGGAGAGAAAAAGAAAGGGCAGAAGGCCTCATTCTGCACTTTTACCAAAAAAGTTTATGGGAATCAGAAGAGCCAATGATTGCCTCCCATAACTCGACATCCTTATCCAAGACTTTTTGCAGAATTTTTCAAGGTTTTGAGAAATTACAATGTGTTAATATTGATTATGAAGATACAAGGAACTATATAGTCCAGTAATTTGATTACTATTTGCTTGTGTAAGTCATAACTGTCAAAGTGAATATTGTAGCAGAGAAGTTTGTATCAAACACGGCAAGATTTATCACATTTGTGAGTTAATAGTCAATAGTATATGTTCACTGCCCTTCTGATGATACATATAGATCTATGCATTACTTAAATTTGATTTATTTGCTTGTAGATCTCACATAAGATAAATTGTGCATAAAATTATGAAGACAACTCGTCACTACGATTTCCCGCAAATTTTGGCGCGCTCATGATCTAACCCAGTTTTGTAGCATTTCATACAATGATTGGCCGTGAAAATCTCTACACCTTACCGGTGAAATGATATTTCTCTATCCTCACTTCTCCTGGTGCAGCCATAGACCGAACAAGCCGGCATAACGACAAAGTATTGAGGTGGGTGAGTGTCGGGGCTCTAGTCAGCAGCGCAATGTTTTGGATTGACTTGCATAGGTGGGCGGAGCTTATAGCGGCTTCACTCGTGTGACGTCATGGCCTCTCCTGTTATACTTCCTCCAAGGTAAATAGAACACGATTTCGCGGCTAAGCCCCACCCAGAGCGGCCAAGCCCCACCCAGATTCAGTGATCTGAAACGGATTCACGCAAATAGAAGAGGCCTTAAGTAAAGTTAAGGTTCATGGCATAGGTAGGAAGGTACTAAAATGGATTTGGGGATGGCTTACTAGTAGGGAACAGAAGGTACAGATCAATAGGAAGAAATCAGAATGGGATAATATCACTATAGGGGTACCACTGGGATCAGTACTAGGACCGTTGTTATTCATAATTTATAAAAAATGGCTTATACAGGATTAAACAGTGATATCAGTAAATTTGCCGATAACACAAAGATAGGAAGACCGGTAAATAATTTAGATGATGCTAGGATGCTGCAGGATGACTTAAATAGGCTGTATGAGTAATCAGAGAAATGGCAGATGCAGTTTAATGTTAACAAGTGTAGCATTATGAGCGTAGGTAAAGGTAATAGGCCTGTAGACTACACATTAAATGACAACACCTTAGGAAGGTCATATAGTGTGAGGGACTTAGGAGTTCAAATAAGCAGTGACTTGCGCCCCAGGGGACAGTGTATTATAGCTAGAAATAGGGCCAACAAGATACTGGGATTTATTAGTAGGTGTGTGACAAATAGGAGTTCTGAGGTCATTCTGAGGTTGTATTTAGCGGTAGTTAGACCTCACCTAGATTATGCAGCTCAATTTTGGTCCCCTTATTATAGGAAGGATATAGGCTCCTTGGAGGTAGTTCAGAGAAGAATGACCAAGATGATTCAGGGGCTGAGAAATTTACCCTACAAAGAAAGATAGTCTTAATCTCCACTCCCTAGAGTGGAGGAGGGCAAGAGGGGATATGATTGAGGTTTTCAAATGGGTAAAAGGAATTAATAAAGGAAACATTGATCAGGTTTTAAAATTTAGTAGTCAGGATAGAACACGTGGAAATGGGTACAAGCTAGAAAAACTTAGATTCAGGACAGACATAGGTAAATATTGGTTCACTAACAAAGTCGTGAACGATTGGAATAGGCTGGATAGACACATAGTAAGTGCTGAGTCAATAGGTAGCTCTAAAAGACGGTTGGATCTTCAAAGTATGGATAGGGATGACAGGTGGGATGGATAAATATTGGATTATTCCAAGGATGGGGGACAAATATAGCTACCTCGTGTAGGTCATTAACTGGCCTCTTGCAGTCTCCTCATTTCTTATGTTCTTAATACTCATTTATCTCTTTCCATTGCCTTCAACATATTCTTTCCTGCTCTGTGTGGTCAGGTCAGGTCAGGCTCACTCCCTCGACCACGTCCTTTCCTAATCAAGCCACAAAACACGCTTAAATAACCTCCCATACAACATCGATATTAACGCCGCCATCTAAATACCCGCCAATTCCTTAGCGATCTCACCTTGGGTTTTAATAATTGTTTTTATATTTATTACACTAAACATATTAATCATACCAATACTTTCTACAAGGTTTAGCAATTTTTTTTCTTCTATTCCATAAATCTTCATTTTGTCTCAATTTTTTTTTTTGCTTTCTCTCTAAATAGTAAAATGAATGAATGTATAAGTATAGTATTGAATAAAGAGTTGTTTGAGGATGTAGAATGTTTAAAGTATACAGAGAGTTGCATGTTGGTATGAATGCACGAATAGATGTAGAGGCGAAGTCTAGTATGAATGAAGTAGGGAAGGTGTGTGTGTGAGAGGAATGAGTACAATGTTTGGATGTGGATCATTAGGAATTAACACAGAGAAGGTTGTATGAGGGAGTAGTAGTGGTACGTGGTAGTGCAGTGTATGGGGCTGAAATAGAGAGTATGGGAGTAACAGAGAAAGATCGAATGTAATGGAGATTGTGTTTGAGTGAGGATACATTGTAATGATTCATGTTTTAAAATACTGAACACATGATTTTCAGCAGTATAAGTAGCCAAGAGAGGCTGTAGCTGGGGATGGAACCGTGGCAGTAGACTCATGTGTGCCAATGCCAATTAGCAATGACACTATAATGATCACCAAGGTCTAAATGGAGTTTGATCGAGGCAGTGTCCTGTCACTACAACATAAAAACAGATGCCAGAACACCTGATGGGCTGCATTCAGTAGTGGGAGCCGGGATCAAGGGGTCAAGGGGTTCGTGAATGATAGTGAACCATGTGTCATCCACATGTGTGGGGTTCATCACCTAACCCCCATATGGTGGCTCCTTTGGAATTCCTTGCGGTTCAGTTTATTGCAGCCCAACTACTTCCTGTAATATTAAGGGCTGCAGCAATTGTAGCCGCAGGAAATCCAAGCACCATCTTGCCTTTGTATGCACACATTTGCCTAGCCACGGGAGAGGCAGAGGCACCTGCCAGAGTAGAAGTGCTCGTACCTCCGTAAATTTTGTCTCGACTTGCTACATATATATATATATATATATATATATATATATATATATATATATATATATATATATATATATATATATATATATATATATATATATATATATATATATATATATATATATATATATATATATATATATATATATATATGTATACATATGTATATATATATATATATATATATATATATATATATATATATATATATATATATATATAATATTATATATATATATATATATATATATATATATATATATATATATATATATATATATTATATATATATATATATATATATATATATATATATATATATATATATATGATATATATATTATATATATATATATATATATATATATATATATATATATATATATATGATATATATATGATATATATATGATATATATATTATATATATATATATATATATATATATATATATATATGTATATATATATATCTATATATCTATATATCTATATATATATGTATATATATATATATATATATATATATATGTATATATATATATATATATATATATATATATATATATATATATATATATATATATGTATATATATATATATATATATATATATATATATATATATATATATATATATATATATATATATATATATATATACATACAATTAACTAATTTTACAAGTTTGAAATGTGTTATTGATGTAACACAATCTCAAAAATAAAGTATCTTTGCTTTAATTACACAATATAGGATCCAAATAAAAAAGTATTGTTTGTATATTATTATTATTGTATAACTTGTTAGGCATGTCTGAATTAACTCGGTCTTAGTCATATAAATTCAGTGTCATGAACAAAGGAATAAATTTTACACGTAGCCTACAGTGTTTATACTACATAGGAAAATTATGTTTACATTACGCCAACAGTCCAGGAATATAAAACTCACGTAAATTGAGAGGTACATGTATATGTGTATAATATTCGGTGCCAACAAAAAAATATTTGTACTACACACAGTCTCCTGGCTAGTACAGTGGTAGTGTGCTGGCCTTGCATTCGCTTGGTCGGCAGATAAAGTCCCCGTCCGGGCACGTGATGCTTAAGCTGTTTACTGGGGAGGAACTGCTGTGGTCGGGCACCACAGTGGTGCATCAGTGGTCCACCATGTGTGAGGCATAGACCTCTAGACAAAACCTAGTAAAGAACCTAGTAGTAAAGACAGGGTTCTCTCACTCTTTCTTCATAAGGCAGGAAAAAAAACATTTGTACAACTTGAGACTTCTATCCTCCGTAACTTTTCTATTACTTCATGGGCAATTAGACACTTATATTTTCTTTTCTTCAGAGGCCAGGAACTAATTCTAGTGCAACACCTTCGCTAGAGATCACCGCTGCACACCACTATAATGCCTCGTGTATTGAAACAGAAATTGATCTAAAGGAGATAAGGTGGCCATGAGAGCAGAGGATGTTATTGTAAGTTGAATGTCATGAGGCACAGGATGGGAAAGGAATTGAGACATCAATGAAAGATTTTGGAACACAGAGGATGTTATTTTAAGTTGAATGTGATGAGGTAGAGGATGGGAAAGGAAGTGAGACATCAATGAAAGGTTTTGAAACACAGAGGGTGTTATTGTAAGTTGAATGTGATGAGGCAGAGGATGGGAAAGGAAATGAGACATCAATGAAAGGTTTTGCTATAAAGGCTTCAATATCAGAGATGATCTCACTAGGGGAAGGAGGAGACGAAATGATTCTCTCGTGAATCCCTGTTACATATAATTCATCCTCTCTCCAAGATCCCAGTACTATTATTCCTACCATTATCACATCATTAATGTTCTTTCTAAAAACTGTCCACTCCCATATAAACAACCTTTGCTACATACTCTCTATCTATGTTCTTTCAAGTCTGATACACTTTTCTACTCGTGCAAATTGAACTGCTTTACAGATGGCTCTAAATCCCACTTGGGCTCTGGTTTTGCTGTTCTTTCACAAACCCACATCCTCTATTTGATGCAACCATTTCACTGTAACTAACCATTCTTTCCTTCCCTATACTTTGCCTTGCCATTATCTCTTTGCTCTGCCATCTGTTTTTTACCTTAACATATCACCACATGACTTTTGATGTCGCTTACTTTATTAACATTAACTCTCTCACTCACTACAACCATTGCCACCCAGAGCCAGTAGCAGCAGGAGCACATTGTTCACATAACACAACCTCAGAAGTGGGTCTTCATGTGCTTGATAATGATATCCCTTGTCTTGAACTGCTTCCCACAATCATCACACTTCAACTTTCTCAGGTCAGAGTGTGTCACATTGTGCTTGGAAAGGTAAAAACTTGTAGTGAATCTCTTCCCACATTCTTCACATTCATAATTCTTAACGCCAGTGTGTGTAAGGATGTGTTCAGTGAGGTAAGACTTCAGAGTGAATCTCTTCCCACATTCTTCACATTTATAATTCTTAACCCCAGTGTGTGTAAGGATGTGTTGAGTGAGGGTAGACTTCTGAGCGAATCTCTTCCCACATTCTTCACATTCATAATTCTTAACACCAGTGTGTGTAAGGATGTATTTAGTGAGGGTAGACTTCTGAGTGAATCTCTTCACACATTCTTCACATTTATAATTCTTAACACCAGTGTGTGTATGCATGTGTTGAGTGAGTTCTTTCTTATTCTTGAAAGTGTTGCCACACTCTCTACACTCACACTTTCTCTCTCCTTTGTGGATGGAGTTACCTGCCTCAGGGTGATTCTTCTGATCACACCTGAACTTCCTCACACCTGAGACAGACTGCTGGTGTTGCTCCTCACTACTCATGTTGCTGTCCTGGGGTGCAGTCCCCACTGCAACACTATTTCTGGCAGAACACCAGATGAGTGAAGTCAGGTGTTGTTGCAGGAAGCCTTAGAGAAGCTGAGTGAGTGAGGGTCCTCCAACACTGTTCAGCAAGATGATGGAGACTTTCTTGATCCTCACGCGGCACCAGCCAGGACCGGCACCCTGGAGGTGATGGTGCCGTTACACTTGTGCTGCTCCAACGGACCTGGAAATGACATTAGGCTCTAAATGTTATATTTTGCAAACACACCAGAAATGTGCTCAGTAAATCCTTGGGTGTAGCCGTGTTTCAGCCTTGCAGTGCAGGCAACCCTCATTACCTGTATGGCTGACATTCCACAAAACTTTATCACATTTATTTAATTTACTTGACAACCCCTGGAGGAGGTTTCCGACCATCTGGTGTGACCCTTGGACCATATCAGGTGCAGTGAGGGAGAGGGCATGAGTTAGGTATGAAGGGGAAAGGTAAACCTTTGGACTCTGTTTATTTAAAGGAGATTCCCAAGCATCTGGTGTGTTTATTTAAAGGAGATTCCCAAGCATCTGGTGTGACCCTTGGACCATATCAGATGCAGTGAGGGAGAGGGCACGAGTTAAGTATGAAGGGGAAGAGTAAACCTTTGGACTCTGTTTATTTAAAGGAGGTTCCCGAGCATCTGGTGTGACCCTTGGACCATATCAGGTGCAGTGAGGGAGAGGGCATGAGTTAAGTATGAAGGCAACCAGCATTACATGTATGGCTTACATTCCACAAAACTTTATTACATATACAGTCTTCTGTATACCACCTTATGGAATGTGGAATAGACCATTTTTGGTTCATTGTAGCAAGAGCAGCCATGCTTGTATGCCGGGTAAAGCAGGTTTTACTGTACTGGGATCATGAGAAGCTGGAGGATCACAAGTAAGAGGCATGGAAGTAAGGCCAGTGTCTGGGCAGGACTGATCTTGGAGAGAGGATCAATTATATAACAGGGATTCACGGGGGAACCCAGGAGGTCAAGAAGAGATTTTGTGTTCGATGTAGCTGAAGGGGTGGGAGGGAAAGAGGGGCAAAAGGGTAAGGTGTTAGATGGGGCAGGTGTAGGAGTAGGGGGAGGGGATAGGGGAGTGGATGATTTGTACAATAAAAATGTAATCCAAATGGTAAAAAAGATAATGGCAGATAAACAGCACCCACTCCACGCTAACTATGTTATTTTATAATAAAAAAGATTGGTTCTACTTGAGTAACATAGTGAAAGGTTTAAAAAATCCTTTATTCCAGTGTGAAAATATTTAACCACTTATTAAGAACAAAACTTGAAAGGATAAAATTATGGATGATGCTTGGATTGTGTGCAAATAGTCTGTGTCGTTATGAAAATATATCATTATGTTATGTTATGTTATGTTAAGTTGTTATGATGTGATTTTGTTTATTTTCGGCACATACTTTCCCCAAATATGGCCGCTTTTGTCCTTAGACTTTTTCCCCCCGGATCACCGTATCTCGTCTATTATGGCCTACCCCACCCAAAAACCCCGCTTTCCCGACATGTCCCCAAGCTTATTGGGGAGAGGGGGGGCTGCGCCCCGCCTGGATCCCCCCAGAACACTATTCCAACGTAACCAAACCTAACCTAGACCCCCTAACATAACATAACCTAACATTGTATTGTGGGCTTAATATCAAAGAGCGATCATTAAAACCTTCACAGACCCTTAAGTACTCTATCTATGCTTCTCGAAAGTACATAATATTCACAATCGATTTGGAGTTGTATTTCTTAAGAATTACCTATAAAGTTTATAGTTAGACTTAGTTAGGTTTGGTTGGGTTAGTTTTATTTAACTGCAGCTCTGGGAAGGTTATGCTAACAAAGCAATTTTTTAAGGTAAATTTTTACATCTTCACCAGAATGGCGTGTGGCTACGAAAAAAATGGTGTCTGCACCCCAGACCCCTACATTGTAATCATAGAAATCATTTGATAGCTTCTAAATTAACATAACATAGCATATCATAATCTAAAAAATATAATGTAATTTTTTTCGGTAATTCAGCAGCATAACTGTTTGGTGTGATCTGAATAAGTTTCTGAGGTTGAATTTGCAGTGCATTGTAGAGGTAACGAGATATCGAATCTTTACCTAGTTAGGTTTAATTAGGCTTATTTAACTACAGCTCTGGGAAGGTTATGCTAACAAAGTGATTTGTTTTGGAAAATTTTTACATCACCAGAATGGCTTGTGGCTACGATAGAAAAATGGCGTCTGCACTTCACACAACCACCTACTTTTAGCCATAGAAAACATCTGACAGCTTCTAAATTAACCTAACTAAACCTAACGAAACCTTACTTAATCTAACTAAACTTAACGTAACATTATAAGAAATTTTTTTTTTTTTCTGTGATGCATCGGCATAACTGTTTGGTGTGATCTGAATAAGTTTCTGAGGTTGAATTTGTCTTCCACCGCCCTCCCCAAAACCCCACATTCCCACAGGTCCCCGGGCTTGTTGGGTTGATGACGATATCTTACAATATATGCATTTATGATGATTATCAATGTCAAAATCATTCAAAATGGATCAAAATCTGTAGGAAAAGTGTGTTGTTTATATGCAGGTGCATTAGGGTGAAGATGTACAAATTTACCATTGTGGCGAGGCTGGGTTGGGCGAAGGGCGGCACTGATGTAAAGAATGGCCCCAACTTGTTATAACTGGAGGCACCTAAAACACAATAACCTACACACGCCATTATAACCAAGAGTAAAGAATGGCCCCAACTTGTTATAACTAGAGGCACCTAAAACACAATAACCTACACATGCCATTATAACCAACACTCACTTGGGTTGGCATGCGTCCTGGTGGTGGTGGAATCCTGTGGGGTTATCAGAGGCGGGGACGCTGCCTGTCTTCTTGAGGCCTTCGCGGGTGATGGCAGGCCTGGCTCATGGGTGATGGGTGAATGTGTGGGCAGGGCAGGGCAGGGCAAGACAGGTTGAATGTGGTGACGGTCAGGAGTCAGGACTTATGGCTGTGTACTCTTCTTGAAGCCTTAAACAAACTAGTGCCTCGGGTCGGGTCTCTCATAATTACAACAATGATTCGTCTTGGATTACAAAATATAACACCTTAAATATGTTGTATTCACTACTAAAAGAAAAAAGCATCCCACTCCAGTGCAAGAAAACAATCTATGTCATTGCAATCTATGTGTTAACATACGGCAGTGGGATTTAGAGTCATCAGTATAAAAAAAAAGCCAGTGCAATAGGCATGAGTAGAAAATAGTTCAAGATTCAGGGACTATCAGATGTAATTTGGTGTATCAGACTTAGAAGAATATAGAGAGTAGACAGCCGAGGTAATTTGTATGGGAGTGCAAACAACGGATAGTCCAATGTAGAACGGACATGGTCGGATAATGAAAAAGATGATGAATGAATTGATAGGAGTACTGGAATCATGAGAGGCAGAAGGATCAGAAGTTGGAGTCATGGAAGTAAGGGCAGTATCTGGACGGGAGGTTTTTTTGGGTACAAGATCAACTATATAACCAGTATTGACAAGTGAATCCAGAAGGTAAAGGATAATCAAGAGGAGAGAGTTGGTTCATGTTAATAAAGTAAACGCCAAACAACAAAGGTCATGTGGCACTGTGTTAAGCTAAAAGGTGCACATCTGAGCAAAGAGATGACGGCAAGGCCAAGTATGGGGACGGAAAGAATGATTAGTTATAGTGAAAGGGTTAGGTCAAACAGAGGGTTAGGTTAGGCTTTGTCAAAGAATGGCAAAGCCAGAGCCACACTAAAAACAGGAGTGACACTGACAGGAATAGAAAAGTGTTCAAGAAAAAGGGACCGCAAAATGCAAGTTAGTGTATCAGACTTGACCCAATATACCCCCCGTGGGATCTATCTTGACGTGGTAGGGAGGCTTGCGTGTCCGTCAGGGCCGACAAGATGATCCCGACTGTAGGCTGGTGTGGGTCACTGGTGCCGCCCCCCAGGGGGATCGCCCGTTGTGGGCCGTCCTGTGTTGGCTGGAGGGTGCCTGGGCCGGTAGACATCGAGGCCGGGGCCCTTGCTCGCCGCTGCGGGGCAAACTTTCAGTGCCACAAGGGCTGCCTTTTGAACTGGGTAGCCCTGTGGGGGATGAGGTACTCCGTCCCTTGCGGCAGCGCTCGGCTCCTTTTGCCAATCCGGTAGGCGGTTTACCCGTGACCCCCGATGCCATTCTTTCAACCCAATATCAGTACATGGATAACAAAACTTAACTTTGCCCCTCTCGAGTGGTATCTGACCAGTCCCTCGAGGCCTCTGCTGCTGGTCGCCCCCCCTGACACCTTGGCCTGCCCAATGAACCTGGTCTCAGCTTCTCTGCCTGTTCCTCAGACCCCTACTACTATATCACATACTACTCCCCTACACTCCCTTGTACCCCTGCCCCCTCCACAGCTTTTCATGCTACTTCATCCTATGCCCCACCTCACATGTCTTCTCTCCCTCCTGCTACCACCATCCCGCCTCCCCCAGGGATTGATCCTCATCCTTCTCTACTACTACCAAGGTTTCTATCCACACCCCTGTAGTCTCCTCATCTCACCTGTCCCCTGTTTCTCCTTCTACCGTCCCTATTTCCAGCGCCCCTTCTACTGCTCCTCTCTCCTCCCCTGTGTCTACCGCTGTCCCGACTCTCTCTTCCACTCCTCCAGCCTCCTTCCCCGCCACCTCTACTTTATCTTCTATTACTACCTTAGCTCCTTATGTCCCCTCTTCCTCTAGGAAGACGACGGCACAGTCCCTGACAGGTTTCTCTCATGGCGTGCCTCATCTCTCTGCCTATGACCTCTTCTTTGTCCCTGCCCGCTGGGACCGCTTCTTTACTATTCCCCCCTACGCTCCCTTCTCTGAGAATACCCTCCTCTTTCAATGCTGCTTACAGGAACAAGTGGGAAAGGTCCACTTCCAGACCCGACCTGACCGTTCACGCCTGGTACGTGTGGAGTCTGAGACTCAGTCTCAGGCCATGGCCAACTTGTTGGCTCCATCCGGTGATCTCTTCTGTGTGACCCCTGACGACCGTCTCAACACGTGCACTGGCATTGTTGCAATCTCCCTTCAAGACTGCCCTAATGACGACAAGGTCTGGTCAGACTGTCATACTGACCTTCTCGACCTACTCAGCGAGTATGACGCTGTCAATGTCCGTTGCTACACCTTGTCTCCCCGAGGTCGCCAGAAAAACTCCACCAATGTTGCTCAGATCTCCTTCAAGCGCCACGAACTCCCTACTCATGTCTACGTTGGGGAGTCATGCTCCCCGTCCGGCCTTATGTTCCTCCACCTTGCCAGTGCCGAAACTGTTGGCGCTTTGGACACCCTGAAAAACACTGCCGCTCTGCTCTCCACTGCCCTTTTGAGGCTTTACCCATACCCGCAATCAATGCCCTGCTACTACCCGGAGCTGCTGCAATTGTGGTGGCCCTCATAATGCCCTCTACCGTGGCTGTCCAGCTTATAAGTTTGAGGCTGAGGTCGCTGGTATTCGCTTCCGTGATGGTCTCACATTACGTGAGATCCGTCAGAAAGCCCGTCACCTAGGCTTCACCCCTTCTCACCATGTTGCTGCCTCCGCCTCTTCCCCTCACTCTCCAGCCACGTCCTCTTCTTCCCGTCCCGGTCCTTGGCCTCTCTCTCCTACCCCTCCTTCCACCCACCCCTCTCCTCTACCTCCTTCCTCTTCCTTCTCCCTCTCCCCATCCCCCCCTCCATCCTCCATCTCCTGCTCTAATTCTTTTGCTGTCCTTGACCCTGATATTCCTACCTCCACCACCATCTGTCCTTGCTTCTTATGGATATGGACCCGTCCTTTACCTCCTGCGAACGCTCCTCCCTCACTTACCCCCATTCCGAGTCTCATTCCCTACTGATCATGTCTCTCCGTGCCGTTAACGTCCTTCATCTGATCTAACCCCTACCCGACCCTCCCCCCCCCCATAGCCCTGCTACCCAACTCTATTACCTAACCCTACTACCCCAATAGTGCCATATGGCCTTTGTTGCCTGGCACATTTCCCCCCCCACATTACAATTACAATTGACCCAATATAGATAGAGAGTAGACAGCGGAGGTCATTTGTATGGGAGCAGAAATGTTTTTAGAAGAAAATGAATGAGCTGTGATAATGGTAGGGATAGAAGTATTGGGATCATTAGAGGCGGGAGGATCAGAAACAGGAGGTATGGAGGGAAAGGCAGTATGTGGGCAGGAGGGATCTGGTCTTGGAGAGAGGAATCATATAACAGATTCACGAGAGAATTCAGGAGGTAAAGGATAATGAAGAAGAAAGTTTGTGTTAGATGTTAGTGAAACTGTGGGAGGGGAAGGTGTAGGACTAGGGGAGGGGCATGAACTTCTGCTGGAACACAGTGTTATAGCAATTTCAATGTGGTGAGGTATAAGATGGGAAAGGAAATGAGGGATCAATGAAAGGTTTTGTTATAAAGCCTTCAATGTCAGAGATGGTCTCATTAGGGGACGGGAAGGAGAGAAGACAGTGGGAGTAAAGGTTTTGTTGGTAGAAGAGTGTAGGGAAGAAGTATTTACCTTAACATATTGCCACATGACCTTTGGTGTCTGGCGCTTACTTTATTAACATTAACTCACTCACTCACTACAACCATTGACACCCAGAGCCAGTAGCAGCAGCAGCACATTGTTCACATAACACAACCTCAGAAGTGGGTCTTCATGTGCTGGATAATGACAGTCCTTGTCTTGAACTGCTTCCCACAAACATCACACTTGAACTTTCTCAAGGCAGAGTGTGTCACACTGTGCTTGGTAAGGCAAGAACTTGTAGTGAATCTCTTCCCACATTCTTCACATTCATAATTCTTAACACCAAAGTGTCTATGGATGTGTTGAGTGAGGTGAGACTTCTGAGGGAATCTCTTCCCACATTCTTTACATTTATAATTCTTAACACTAGTGTGTGTAAGGATGTGTTGAGTGAGGTTAGACTTGTCAGTGAATCTTTTCCCACATTCTTCACATTCATAATTCTTAACACCAGTGTGTGTAAGGATGTGTTGAGTGAGGGAAAACTTTTGAGCGAATCTCTTCCCACATTCTTCACATTCATAATTCTTAACACCAGTGTGTGTAAGGATGTGTTGAGTGAGGGTATACTTGTTAGTAAATCTTTTTCCACATTCTTCACATTCATAATTCCTAACACCAGTGTGTGTAAGGATGTGTTTAGTGAGGTCAGACTTCCGAGTGAATCTCTTCCCACATTCTTTACATTTATAATTCTTAACACCAGTGTGTGTAAGGATGTGTTGAGTGAGGATAGACTTGTTCATGAATCTTTTTCCACATTCTTCACATTCATAATTCCTAACACCAGTGTGTGTAAGGATGTGTTTAGTGAGATTAGACTTCCGAGTGAATCTCTTCCTACATTCTTTACATTTATAATTCTTAACACCAGTGTGTGTAAGGATGTGTTCAGTGAGGTGAGACTTGTGAGTGAATTTTTTCCCACATTCTTGACATTCATATTTCTTAACACCAGTGTGTGTAAGGATATGTTGAGTGAGGTGAGACTTGTCAGTGAATCTTTTCTCACATTCTTCACATTTATAATTCTTAACACCAGTGTGTGTAAGGATGTGTTGAGTGAGGGTAGACTTCTGAGTGAATCTCTTCCCACATTCTTGACAATTATAATTCTTAACACCAGTGTGTGTAAGGATGTGTCGAGTAAGGTTATACTTGTAAGTGAATCTCTTCCCACATTCTTCACATTTATAATTCTTAACACCAGTGTGTGTAAGGATGTGTTTAGTGAGGTGAGACTTGTCAGTGAATCTTTTCTCACATTCTTCACATTTATAATTCTTAACACCAGTGTGTGTAAGGATGTGTTTAGTGAGGTAATACTTCTTAGGGAATCTTTTCCCACATTCTTCACATTTATAATTCTTAACACCAATGTGTGTATGCATGTGTTGAGTGAGTGAGTTCTTATTCTTGAAAGTGTTGCCACACTCTCTACACTCAAACTTTCTCTCTCCTTTGTGGATGGAGTTTCCTGCCTCAGGGTGATTCTTCTGATCACACCCGAACTTCCTCACACCTGAGATAGACTGCTGGTGTTGCTCCTCACTACTCATGTTGCTGTCCTGGTGTGCAGTCCCCACTGCAACACTACTTTTGGCAGCACACCAGATGAGTGAAGTCAGGTGTTGTTGCAGGAAGTGAGCGAGGGTCCTCCAACACTGTTCAGCAAGATGATGGAGATTTTCTTGATCCTCACACGGCACCAGGCAGGACCGGCAACCTGGAGGTGGCGGTGCCGTTACACTTGTGCTGCTCCAACGGACCTGGAAATGACATTAGGCTCTAAATGCTATATTTTGAAAACACACCAGAAATGTGCTCAGTAAATCCTTGGGTGTAGCTGTATTCCAGCCTTGCAGTGCAGGCAACCCTCATTACCTGTATGGCTTACATTCCACAAAACTTTATTAAATTTATTTAATTTACTTGACGACCCCTGGAGGAGGTTCCCGAGCATCTGGTGTGACCCTTGGACCATATCAGGTGCAGTGAGGGAGAGGGCATGAGTTAAGTATGAAGGGGAAGGGTAAACCTTTGGACTCTGTTTATTTAAAGGAGGTTCCCGAGCATCTGGTGTGACCCTTGGACCATATTAGGTGCAGTGAGGGAGAGGGCATGAGTTAAGTATGAAGGCAACCCTCATTACATATATGGCTTACATTCCACAAAACTTTATTACATATACAGTCTCCTGTCTACCACCTTATGGAATGTGGAATAGACCATTTTTGGTTCATTGTAGCAAGAGCAGCCATGCTTGTATGCTGGGTAAAACAGGTTTTACTGTACTGGGATCATGACAAGCTGGAGGATCACAAGTAAGAGGCATGGAAGTAAGACCAGTTTCTGGGCAGGACTGATCTTGGAGATTGTAATTGTAATGTGGGGGGGGGGGAAATGTGCCAGGCAACAAAGGCCATATGGCACTATTGGGGTAGTAGGGTTGGGTAGCATGGCTAGGTGGGGGGAGGATTGGGTAGGGGTTAGATTAGATGAAGGACGTTAGCGGCACGGAGAAAGGATATATTCCACTGAAGAACAGACATGATCAGAAGGGAATAAGACTTGGAATGGGGGAAGGTGAGGGAGGGGCGTTCACAGGAGGTAAAGGACCGGGGTCCATATCCATAAGAAGCAAGGAAGAAGGAAGGGGGTCAGGAGCGGGTGAGGTAGGGGGAGAGGGGGAAGGTTGAGAGAGGAGATCGGTGCGGGAGTAGCCAAGTGGTAGGGGAAGAAAGAGTAGAGATCGGGTAGCAGAGGAAGGTGGAGGAGGGGCAGACGAAGGGGACTGCACCGAAGAAGAGGGGAGGGGAGAGTAAAGCCGGGAAGGGGGAGAGGGCAGAGCACCGGGGGCAGAGGGGCTGGAAGGGGGCTGGAGGAGGGGTTGGGGAGGGGAGACAGCAGAGGGAGAAGGTGGAGGAGGGGGAGGAGGGGTAGGAGGGAGGTGCTTGGGAGATAGGTGAACAGAAGCCACGACCTGGATAGGATGGGCTGGTGGAGGAGATGAGGAGGTAGGAGGAGAGGACAATGGAGCCGTGTTCTTTATGTACTCGATGATGGCATCGAGGTTATCACCCTTGGAAGGAGCGGGCGAAGAAGGTGCAGGGCGAGTCTTTTTAGAGAGGTAGAGAGGGGGTGAAGAGATCAAGGCGGGAGCAGGAGAGGAGACCAAAACCTCAGAGTGGTGTTGTCTTTTGGTAGAGTGGGAGCGCTGAGGGCGTGGAGAGGGAGGGGCAGGAGTACAGACGGTGGTGGAGGTAGGAGTATCTGGGTCAAGGACAGCAAAAGAATTAGAGCAGAAGATGGAGGATGGAGGGTGGGAGGGAGAGAAGGAAGAGGAGAGGGATGGGTGGAAGGAGGGGTAGGGGAGGGAGGTCGAGGACTGGGGCGGGAAGGAGAGGACGTGGCTGGAGAGTGAGGGGAAGAGGCGGAGGCAGCAACATGGTGAGGAGAAGGGGTGAAGCCTAGGCGGCGGGCTTTCTGACGAGCCTCATTAATGTGAGACCGTCACGGAAGCGAATACCAGCGACTTCAGCCTCAAACTTGTAAGTTGGGCAGCCGCAGTAGAGAGCATTATGGGGGTAACCACAATTGCAGCAGCGCCGGGTAGTAGTATGGCATTGATCGCGGGTGTGGGTAAAGCCACACAAAGGGCAGCGGAGAGCGGAGCGGCAGTGTTTTTCGGGATGTCCAAAGCGCCAACAGTTTCGGCACTGGCGAAGTGGAGGAACATAAGGCCGGACGGGGAGCATGACGCCCCCAACGTAGACACGGGTAGGGAGTTCGTGGCGCTTGAAGGAGATCCGTGCAATATTGGTGGAGTTTTTCTGGCGACCTCGAGGAGACAAGGTGTAGCAGCGAATGGTTACAGTGTCATACTCGCTGAGTAGGTCTAAAAGGTCAGTGTGACAGTCTGATCAGACCTTGTCGTCAATAGGGCAGTCTTGTGGGAAGATTGCAACGGTGCCAGTGCATGTGTTGAGACGGTCGTCAGGGATCGCAAAGAAGGGGGTACCGGATGGGGCCAATAATTTAACCATGGCCTGAGACTGAGCCTCAGAATCCATGCGTACCAGGCGTGAACAGTCAGGTGGGGTTTGAAAGTGGACTTGAAATGTTAGGTTAGAAAAAGTTTGATTTCATTTTAAAAATAACTGAAAATGGGCCGGCCGGAGGAGGGTTGGTCGAGCCATGAAACTTCACCATTGCTTACTGTTCTTCCCTATTGTTACTTTCTGATTTACAAGGAAAAAACTAGTTTTGGATAAGTTTGTGTTTGTTACTTTTTTTTCAGCAGTCTAAATAAAAACTCATCAAATAATATATAAAAGAATTGGTTCTAGAAATCCGTGATAGCCCACTAAGATAAATTTAGCCAATAATCACAGGCAGAAGCCTTCCAAGAAGAGTTTGAAGCATCAAGGTGAGCAGCCAGACGGTGGGACGGCGATATCAATTATCATAGATTTGTGATAGCTATTAATAGGACGTAATTGTTCACGATGGAAAGGTGTACTCGATCATACAATTCAGAATCATCAATCTTTTCATAGCCCACTAACACAATAATACTCGTCAGTATTTGTAATATTCAAGAAAAATATCATTCCTTTACAAGTTTCCTTTTTTCCTTAGTTCAGAGGCAACATTAGTTAATATTCGTTTCCTTAACCACTCGATATCTCGTTACCTTTATAATGTACTGCAAATTCAACCTCAGATACTTGTTCAGATCACCTCTAACAGTTATGCTGCTGAATTTCACAAAGATAATTTTTTCTTCTTCTTTTTTTTAGGTTACATCAAGTTTATAGTTAGGCTTAGTTAGGTTTGGTTGGATTAGTTTTGGTTAGGTTTATTTAACTGCAGCTCTGGGAAGGTTATGCTAACAAAGTAGTTTTTTAAGATAAATTTTTACATCTTCACCAGAATAGACTGTGGCGTCTGCACCTCACATAACCCCCTACATTGTAGTCATAGAAAACATTTGAAAGCTTCTAAATTAACATAACATAACAATCTAACTAAACCTAACGGTAAATTTATACTTTATGCCAATATTCCCTATCTCTACCCATACCCCACCAACCCCCCCAGCAAGCTTGGGGGACCGTGGGGAATAGGGGGGGGGGGGGACGGGTAGGACTGATCTGATGTAAAGAATGGCCCCAACTTGTTATAACTAGAGGCATCTAAAACACAATAACCTACACACGCCATTATAACCAACACTCACTTGGGTTGGCATGCGTCCTGGTGGTGGTGGAGTCCTGTGGGGTTATCAGAAGCGGGGACGTTGCCTGTCTTCTTGACGCCGCCTTCACGGGTGACGGCAGGCCTGGCTCATAGGTGATGGGTGAAGGGTGAGAGGTGGGTGAATATGTGGCCAGGGTGGGCAGGGCAGGACAGGGCAAGACAGGTGGAATGTGGTGACGGTCAGGAGTCAGGAATTATGGCTGTGTACTCTCTTCTTCTTCTTGTTGCCTTAAACCTAGTGATGGGCGCTCGTGAACGAATCGGTTCATAGAGCCGGCTCTTCCAGATGAACGAGAAGAGCCGGATCTTTCTCGAGAGCCGTTTGAGAGTTTTTTGAGAGCCGTTTATTTTTAAGTTTCTAGTTTTTCCATATTTTTGCAATTTTCTAACAAAATGCAAAAATTACCGATTGTTAATAATTATAGTAATAATAATAATACTTATGAGTATGAAGCCTATTCATAGAAATGATATAGTAAAATAGTTAAGTTACCCCTTCAAGTTAATAAAGAAAACTATTTCCAAGTGCCTTACCCTCTAGCAAAGAGGGGTAACTTAACACATAAAACACATATATATGAATAATTCAGAAAATATATGGTGTATATGGCAGGCCAATGATGTGGAATGTACACTACAATATTCCCTACAACATATCGGTAAATGAAGACAATCTGATAATATTAAGAGATCAAATTAAATTATAGAACTCGTCTCAAAACAGTGTACATGTTATACAAACCAAGTATAATTTTTTCCATAGTTAATTTTTTAACACAAAACTGATTTTCTCATTATAGCTCGAGAACCATAAGGTATACGTACAATGACTACGAATAGACAAAGAGTGAATAGGAACCCAACTTTCTGTTGCAACATTTAAAAATGAAATTACTCTATATAATGAAGGAAATTTTTTTTTCATAACCTGTGAGTAAAATAAAAAAATTAACTTCACTAGCTGATACGCCTTTTAAAATGATTTAAATGATTATAGGTGCATTTTTTCTGTCAAACTAATCGTTAAGGTTTTTTCCTTATAACTCGAAAACTATGAAATTGACGTAAAATGATTAGGAGTAATTAGGGAAATTAAATGAAACAAGCTTTCTTATCATTCTATTGAAAATGAAACTCAATGATAAATGACCATCGAAATTTTTTTTCTCCTAAACTATTAGCGTTATTCAAAATCAGACTACACCAGCTGAAAGGCCTTTTGAAGGTAAGAAAATAACTATTGAACATCATTTTTGTCAAACTAATATTTAACGTTTTGTTTTGTAGAAACGAAAACTATGGAGTTTACGTCAAAAAATTTGCGAATAATTAAAGTAAGGAAATAAAAAAAAAATTTTTTTTGGACCATCAGAACACGTAAACAGTTTATAAATAATGAAAAAAAAAAAAAATAAAATAAAATTGGCGTAAATTTAGATTAAATTACATGATTTGATAGAACTTTTAAAATTACAGCAATCAGCATAAGTGCATTTTTTCTGTACGACAAATATTTACGCGACAAAAGACAAGTTAACCTCGTTGATAATTTGAGAGGTCAC
>JAXIVD010003619.1:10000-12500 GCA_036785275.1 Cancer borealis
ACGTACATTTGACAGTGTGTAAGTACATTTATCACTGTGTACGTACATTTGACAGTGTGTAAGTACATTTATCACTGTGTACGTACATTTGACAGTGTGTAAGTACATTTATCACTGTGTACGTACATTTGACAGTGTGTAAGTACGTATATCACTGTGTACGTACATTTGACAGTGTGTAAGTACGTGTATCACTGTGTACGTACATTTGACAGTGTGTAAGTACGTGTATAACTGTGTACGTACATTTGGCAGTGTAAGTACCTTTATCACTGTGTACGTACTTACACACTGTTAAATATTAAGTACACGCTGTCAAATCAGTAACTTATGAAAGATAAGACAAAAAATACGTAAATGAAGCTCATTATAATTACTTTCAAAACAGGTGATAGCTGAGCATCGAATATTGACTTCAAGGTTAATGGTGACGCAAAATATAATGGTGGTAATTAAATCTATCATCTTATAGATCTTATAGCATGTCAGTAAATTATGTTATGTTAATAATCAACCTTACTCTAAATGTCTTGCCATTATGTAAGCAGACAGTTTAACTTTACTATAACCTATTAACCTAACCTTTCATTCTTAAATTGAGTAAAAAAAAAAGTGATGAAATACACGCGTTTCTTCCTTGATTCTTGAACTATTATTTTTTAGGTTTATCCCACCTTCTGCAAGCGTGTTAGACTCAACTCAACCCTGTTATATACACTGCATTTACAGCTATCTGTGAGCACCGTCTACACGTGTTCTTGGGTGTAGCAGCCTCACACAGCACCGCCTCAAGGCATGTGTATCCATCAGGCATTCATGGCAGGTAGGATTTTACTGTTCCTCATTTTCTCAACAGTGCTTCGCCTTTCCTGATGCATCCTCGCTCACCTGGTTGAATAGTGAAGGAAAAACATTTACCTAACATTCTGGCACCTCCACGGTATAAGTCTAACTGAAGGATGAAAAGATATGGAGGAAAATATATAAACTATTCATCATTATTCTTAAAGACATCAATACCTTTTAAAAACTCTTCATAAATCTGGTTAACCTGTGATTACTTCCTCTTACGTAATTCAAAGTAAAAGTATTAGTCAAAGAAACTACTGAATATGCAGCATAAAAAAATCCCTTCATTATTTCACTCTTCACAGGGAAGTTTCATCAAAATAAGACCTTGGTGTGCTGTTGTGCGTGTCGCCCTCGTCTTCCATTCGGATGCTGTACACGTCACCGACCCCGCGCTCCCTCGCCCACTTCCGTAATTAAGTTTCAGGTAAAGGAGTCAAGGTGGCAGGGTTCCTCGCTGGGACCATTACTGCTGCCGCCTCACCCCAAGGGCTTTTATCACTACTAATAACATTACAGAGTTAGAGCCTCGCGCTAATATCATTATCTCTCCCGGCAGAGATGAAATCACGCAGAGTAGTGGTATTATAGTCTTGGACCCAAAGTCTTTTCGTTAGATTAACTATAAGATCCAGTAAGACTTTTAAATGGTTCTTTTTTTGCTTCCCTAAGTGTCCTGCGTCAGTACATCGACCATTCATTATTCAAAAAGTATCTATGATCATGAAGTAGTCAATCAATGGACGCATTATACAACCAAATTAATATGTAAAACAATTCGAAAAATGTAATGTCAAAGCCTGCGTGACATAACTAAAACATAACAGGACTGTAATCAGTGCTTGTGTGTGTGTGTGTGTGTGTGTGTGTGTGTGTGTGTGTGTGTGTGTGTGTGTGTGTGTGTGTGTGTGTGTAAACAGTAGCTGGGAACTCACACTTCCTCTGATAAAATGATGACACACTCACGCACATCCACTCCTATAAGCCAACAAAGGTTCACATCACTCACCCAAACACCCCCTATTCACGCCCACCACAATAACCACCACACAACCACACCGTCCCCTCGTGTTGAGTAGCGTGGAGTGGGCGGTGAGGAACGTATACGGTTATAAAGCATCCTACTCATCAGCTTACCTTAATGGTATTACATACTTAATTACCGGCAGAAAATTAGGTATATTCACAGTATAACTTGTGTATTTCAATTATGATTATCTATATGCATCGTTGTGTTCCCTTCCTCTCGATTATGATCCCGTAAGTTAATTTGTTATATCATCATTGCTGTTTTTAATTCAAGATTGCTACAGTCAACATTATAATCACTACTACTGTATGGGATAACAAGTCCTTTTTTCTCTTTTTTTTAACGTAAAGGAATGTCTAACATCACATAATTACATAACCTTCATCCCTTCGGTAACGTAAATTCTGACAATCGTTTTGACCATTTCCGTTCCCCCTTTATTTCGTACAGATGATTATTGCTTGGCGTTGAATCCTATTTCATCAGTCTTTTATGACCTCAGCGCCAGGGATCGTGACTTATGGCCGATGATTTTTCACCCCTTACTTTCTTAAACGATCCTTTTATCTTTTTACTAAGGCTTTAATGAATATTCTAACCACTCTTTTTAACCTTGTAGCA
>JAXIVD010003619.1:17500-27500 GCA_036785275.1 Cancer borealis
TGGTTTGTTTCAAGAAACCTTCACACACACACTTCTATCAGTCTGGCTTCCTGGTGCCTCCCCAACACCTTAATGTTGAACACATCATCAAACAAAGTGTGCTGGCCAAGTCTTTTCTTCACTGTGTTAGTGTTGTCCACCTGTGAATAGTACATTAAAAAGAATAACAACGATGTGCATATAATTTTACATGAATAAATAAAATAAATAACACTTACATACAAAAATGAAAGTGACATGAAGCAGCCATCGCGCAAGTATAATGCTGACGTAAGGACCTGTAAATACAATTTTTCAATATAAGGTAGAATGTAGATTAGTGTCATGATTATGTAAAGGTGAGCCATTGGATAGAAGGAGAAAAGATTGTTTGTATTATGCTTTCAGACTCCAGGTCAAATGTGCTACAATGCTTTATATCAAAACATGTACTACTTATAATTGTAAAGTCCGCCGCTGTAATATAACAACAGATGAATAAGTGACTTATACAAGCAGAGTCTGGAAATGACAGTTCAGACACATTTTCTTTTCATAGGTCACTGAATCTTGTAATTAGCAAATGCAATAATGAAGAATGTAAAAGCGATGGAAAAAAGAAAAAGTGACACTGAAATACTGAAAAGTCAATTAGTGGATAAGATTTGATGAGAGAAACGGCTTTTGATTCATCATTTCTAGAAGTGTTGTATGAGTGAACACACTTCAGGAGACACACACTCCAGATGGACACACAAGGTCCTATCAAGGCCTCCAACAACACAGAACACCTGATACTGGAGCTGATGATGGCATACATTCACACTATTGTAACAGCATCAATGACAGTTTGGAATCCAGGTCTTGTATCCTGTATTCATCTTCATGACTGATGCCATCCCACTACTAGCTTTTTCAGTTTGTTACCCAATTTAACATGCCACATAAGGCGTGCTACGCCTTTCACAAAATGTTAATATTGATGGCTATATTAAAACACTAAATATATTTCCTTTTCTGTCACCCCTCCATTACCCCCGAAAAACTGTTATATTACCCCCAGTTTGGGAACCACTGTGCTAGAGCAATTATAAGGAAAGAGTAGTGATGAAGAAATAAGTTTCTCACTTATTTACAATAAACAATTAACATGAATATTTATTGATTAAAGGTGATTAAATAATCCCCTTGAATTAGGTAACTATAGATCATATAGTTCTGCAAGGGTTTACAAGAGAATGCTAACTCTCACCAAGAGGCCGCCGTAAGCCAGGATTGAACTTGCAACCTTCAGGTCATGAGCTGAGCACTGTACCACAGAGCCACCCAGCCCCTGAGTACTTATGGAGTATTTATGTATATATATGTCCTGTGGCAGAAGAAAACTCCCACTAATGTCCTGGCACAATGCCTTATTACTCTACCAGTGTTTGGGAACAGCTAGTCACCTTGGGAAAGTGAAGAGGCCAGGGAAACACCATCATATCACACAGAAATTTCATTAAAAAATAGACATATTGGTTGGGTGAGGAAAGTTCTGCAGCGGTCATCGTTGTATGCTTCATTACAGCATCACAAAAGGTGTACATAGGTCAGTGAATCTGTACACATAAAGTTGCACTGCAGATATGTTCACCTATTTCAAATTACTTATATGTTAAAGATTTTTTCCCATTGACTATAATGGTAAATATTAAACATTGTTGCATTCAGCACATGTAACTATGACCCTACTCACACCCAACAGTACAAATTACCCTACTATCACAAATGACTTGACTAATAATACTCTAAATGCCAGTTATGTGGCGAAAAAATACAAATTTCTCAAATAGCTTTTTAATGAATGCCTGAAATGTATCATCCACACATTACCATTTCCTTAAACTAACACTCATCAAATTCATTATTATATCACTGGAGTCTGACATTTACTACCTCAAGAATGCAGTCAAAGGTCTTTATAAATCACTTTTGAAAGGATAAATGAATTGTAAAATTTATAAAATCTTAGTATTGAGAATGCAAAATATGCAACAATGTCCATTGGAACTATAGAATGAATTAAAAATAATGTACTTTCAGGATACAATTCACATTAAAACATAAGCTCTCAAAAATGTATTAATCAGGACCTCATTGCATTTCTGTGAACAAGATTAAATAATCCCCCCGAACTAGATATCTACAAACCATATAGTTTTGCTAGGGTTAATAAGAGAGCGCTGCCCATCTCACCAAGAAGCTGCCGTGAGCCAAGATCGAACTCGCAACCTTCAGGCCAAGAGCCGAGTCATGCAAGAGAGAGTACCAATGTCATTCTCATCACATTAAAATTACACACACCATCACTTCTATACACGCGGCCGGCTAATTTGCCAACATCGAGTGAAGGTGTTGCAGTGGGCAGGTGGTGATCCACCTGCTTATATATCCACCTTTGATTGTCACTACAGTAAAATGGTGGAAAGAGGGTAACTTGGGTGTTCAAGAGGACCCACTATGTATATAAAAGACAAAGGATACCACCACAGGACGAGGCCATTCACAAACACCTTTATCAAGATTGACTTCAAGAGCACACGAGTCCTGAATGCTAAAAAAAAGTTGCTATCGTACACAGAGATAAGAAAACTGGGTAAATTGCAAAGGAAGAGGTACAAGAATCTCTATTAAAGAAACAAAATATTTCATTCCCATCCCTGCAGCTACAACGTGTGTCCCTATTTTACCATTACCATCCCTTAGGAACTCCAATCCATACCCTCGTGATGGTACCGATAGAACAGTCACCATACACTCTTGTCCTTGCACTCACGTGGTCTTTAGAATAATGAAACGGTTCTTAGAGATGGTAACAGTGAGATTGTGTGTGAGTAGTGTAGTGGAATACTCAGGAGAGAGAGATGGTGGATAGAACTAGTTTGAGTAATGTAAGACTTGTTTAATTTTCTTCCGAACAGTTGTATTGCCTCCTGAAGATACACTAATTTCTCGCATGTATAGTCAAATGTGAATATCTTTGTTATACATAGTTTATGAAGTCTGAGTCAGTAAATTCATAATAATTTCAAGATATATTTCACCTTACTTAAGAGCTTACTAGAATGGAAGCATTTATATCTAACCAAACACCTTTACACAGGTAACAATTTCAATTTATAATACTCTTGTAAGAAAAAATATTAATATGCTTTACTACAAAATATGTTTATGAAATTCTCATATTACAGTTGTCCCTTAACATGTTGTGGGTTTATGTAATAGAGAAATCTGCGAATGTTAACAATCATCCTATACCCCTATTTCCTTATACAACTAAACAACATACTTGAGACTAAAGCTGTTATAAAGGTTAAAACTAACACACTACAGGTAGGAAACGCACTGACCAATCCCACGATAGCTTAACAAAACCCACAAATACCTAAAATCATCACGACAAGGCCTTCCCTCAAATAATTGAATCCACAAATGTTAAGCCCATGAATGTTGAGAGATGATTGTATATTCATGTAGTTTTACCGAATCAATAGATGGTTTTCATGAACAATATTTCAACCTAGAAGTGCTACAGGATAATGTTGTACAATAATAAGTAGCACTCGGCAGAAGTGGGACAATTGAGTGCATATACTAGGTAGTTCTAGGACTGGTAGCAGGATGGCACCTGAACACAAAATACATTCCCTACATGATAATGCAAAACACAAAAATTTCTGTCAGGTGAAGGCCTTTCTGCATCCTACATCAACCCACAAAGGCAATCAGTATCCTTTTCTATGTCACGCTGGAATATTTCAGTGATTGTGCTTGAAGCAAAACAAGGGTAAATTCAATATTGCAAAAAATGTATTACAAAATCCCCATCCATTGTTATAGAGAACAAAGCAAGGCATGACATGTTGCATACCAGTACAACGCCATAGATGTGCGTGTTTCAAAGTTGTCACACTCCCAGTGTTAATTAGTGGATCATCCATAGGCAACAGTAGTGGTGGAGGGAAGATGGAGCCCCCCATTGGTTGTATTTGCAGTGTCTGCAACAGGAACCAATTATTGGAGTCAAGAATGTAGATTATTGATACTGCAAATTAATGTGGACATGAAAAGTAGCGCAACAGGCAAGAATATGCGCATTGCTGGTGAGATACGTAAGATGAGCATGTGTGTTGTCAAGATGGAATGGAGACAGCAATGAGAATGTGTATGAGAACCTTGGCACAGGTACACCACCAAAGGGAATGGACTGTGGACTCATTGAATGGGAAAAGTAAAAATGTCAAAAGTCACATAATAAATAGTGTGATTATCTGTGTTTTGAGAACACAGTCATCAAGATAAGACAAAACTTTGGCCTCGTATGCATTTGACAAGTCATGACATATACCACTCCAGTTGTTGGCTTCTTCATTCTTTAATCTGCTGTTTGCAAACATTATATTATCTTCTTGTTCCGTGGCACTTCAAGGTCTGCAGAGATGAGGGAGGCTGCATTGAAGGATTCTAGGACCAAAGTACGTATGGTAATAGTTCGTATGTATAAAGTTCGTACGCAATTGTTCGTAAGCAAATGTTCGTAAGGGATAAAGTTCGTTTGAAAAAAGTACGTACCAAAAAGTTCGTACGCTAAAGTTTGTATGCAGATATTCGTATGGTATATATGTATATATGTAAAATATTCATAACGACCTAACCTAACCTAACCGGTCCTAATGCGTACGAACATTTTTCTAACGAACATTGGCACGACGAACATTTAACCTTACAAAATTTTTTCCATTACGAACTTTATACCCTACGTACTTTATCCTGACATACTTTAGGCAAACGAACTTTATCTTACGAATTATTGCCATACGAACTTTTGTCCAGAACCCGCATTGAAGGGCTAGACAAGACAAGGCACACATATATACATTCCTTGCACTTAGTCCCTTGGCCCACATTGATGAGAAATACAACCCACCCAAACACTGCACGTCAGGTTAGTAATGCAAATGGAGACGAAGGCAAGATTTGTAACCACAACAGGATCCTAGGGCTTACTTCATATTTAACTCATGTCCTCTACCTCCTTGCATCTAATATGATCCAAAGGCCACACCAGATATGTGAGAACCTCCTCCAAGGGTCATTATATAATGTATGAAAAAGTAGACACAAGCTATAAATGTAAAATTTCAACAACACATAGACAGATGGTGATCAAATATCCACTAATAGGGAATAGCTGAGACAAAGCAGGCATAGCCTTGTATGTATACACATACACTCCTCCCACTTAGCCCTGAGAGGAGAAGAGGTCACCCAACACACTGTGCCGAGGCTCAGTCACACAGCGGGGGTCACCTCCACAATGAAGAGCAGATACTTATGAGTTATAAAAATTTAAGGTAAGAGCAGAGTGGTTTTGATCATGTCCAAGTTTAATGTGAAATGCAAAGTATGATTTACATACAGTTTTACAAACATACAACTATCAGGGTGACTCCGGGCTGCGTAAGCACTACAGGTACCTATTTGACATTATATGTATATCAATAAAAATTAATATTGCATACCTTCAATTATAACTAATGGCCCATATATACAAGCATCAAAAAACATATCATACAAGTCATACAAAAGTTATGGAATGTAAAACCAACACAGGAATTCATGTTGATTGTCACTCAAGAAAACTTACAAACTTAGTCTTGCTTTCTACCCTTGACCGGGTATTCCTTGAAGGCTTGGATGATAAAGAGAGCCAAGAGTGCATGCAGGATGATCACGGATGAGATGGCAGCATACACGTTGGCGGTGGTGTCACTGTAGGACAGCAGCTCTGGAAAATATGTTGTAGATGAAACGTCACTGCTTTATACCACGTGACTATGTACTGAACATTAACTTCCATACAAAGGAAGGTGATAGTTAACAAGAAAATACACTTCCTGTTCTCTGATAATGAGGAATAGGACTTTTCAGTTAAATGTTACTACCTATCATGTGTTATCAATATGCAATTAAGAAATTAATAATTTATCTATTTATGTATTTTTATTTTATATAATGCATTGGATACCAGTTCTGGTGTATATCACGCATGTGTGTGTGTGTGTGTGTGTGTGTGTGTGTGTGTGTGTGTGTGTGTGTGTGTGTTTTGCGCATCACACACCCCCATCCCTTTGCTCAAGGAGACAGTAACCATTCCCCATCAGTGAAAAATCCATAGTGATCTGAGCTTAGATTCTAACCCACGCCTTGCCGGGTGAAAGACGGAGATATTAACCACTGACCCACGGAAGCTAAGTATGACTCACCTTGAAATATAAATGATTTGGTGACGAAGAAACTGCCAATAGGAAGGAGAATGATCATAAGTACATAGGGTAGCACTGCAGCAATCAGCAAGCCTTCTGTCGGACCCTGCAAAACATTAATAAATGAATAAGCAAAATATCAACACACAGTAAGCAAAAAATATGTACGCTGAAGGTAATAAGAGTGAAACATCAATTTGAAATGAGTTGCATCAATTCAAATCAATATTCCTAATTATTCGTAAAGCTCACACTCAATATTCACAACAATTAAAATTTTAGAAGATTCTTATATGTACAAGACTTATTTAGTAATTTGCCGAGCCATTTCAATATCAAAAATATAGAAAATGGCACAATCTACACAATGAGATAGGTAAGAAAAAGAGGTACTACCTTATTATTACATAGACCTACATCCATACATAATAGATTATTACTTATTATATCGTATAGATCTTAACATTCTTCTGAGAACTTTGAACGTGAAGCAGGCTCGGCAAATCAAGAATTTCTGTAATGCCAAGCTTCAAAAGTTTTATATTTTGATGAAACCATGATAACCTTTCCCTGTCATGGTGTGGAAAACTGCCATGAAGTGTTGTAAGTTAGGTCGGCTCAGGTCACAACCGATTCAGTTTAGTTAATTTAAGCAAGTAGCTGTAACAAGATGGCAAGACAGTCCACAGGCAGGGCGGGATGCGTGATACAGTAACTTTACCAAAATAGATTATCTCAAGAATGCTAGACAATTAAATAATACAAATTTCCCCAATTAGGAAATTAATACATTCTTGACAAATAGAAGACAATATGTAGTAGTTATGCGACTGTACCTGCTAGTTAGGATATACCAGTGAATATTATACAGGAAATTATAAATAGGTTAACAAAATATATCAAGAATTAACCTTACATTCACACTTTCTCCTCCCTTGGACTTACCTTATAACTTGGTGGAAAACTATGCATTTCTCTTAAAATAATTCCTATATGGCATTAATTTCTCTGACTCTCTATAGACATACTACTAAACCTCCCGTAATAAAACATATATAGAAAGCAGGCACACAATAAAACGTTAAGACTATCCAAACGCAATTATCATAACCACTCGTAACCATATCAAATGTTTTCCTTCTATAAGTATCTAAATCACTATTCAGGAAATTCTATTCACGATATACAAGAGAGAAAGTAAAAATAAACCATGAATATAAATTTTAATCTTATCAATACCAACGCCTCCATCCACCTCTCTAGTTAACGAATAATACAATATATATTCTAATAACTCTTTCACAAACAACAGGAGGAGCTAACCTTGTCTCCTAGGAAGCTGTCTCCACCCGGGATACTTTGCGGTGCCTTATACTCCATTAGGAAAAGTGTGAGGCGGTGAGGACTTGGAACTGTTATTCTAGAGATGAAATGTTGTGAAGATGATGCTGATGATGATGATTATTTGGTCTTGGTCTTAGTGTCACATGATGCTTGCGAGGAAAAGTAAAACCCTGTCCTTCTTATCTTATCGGTAGCTCCTGTGAAGAATATAAGAAACAATAAAAAAATGGCAGATAAAAAGAATACTCTACATTGAAAAAAGGTTAATTTCTACTCCTATGGTAAACTGTCCGAGTCTCGCCTTTGTAACGGTAAATTATTCCCTAGTGTGCGTGTGTTTTTCTTTTGTTTAAGGTTTTCTACTTCTTATCTGTATTTATCTATTATATTATGATGTGGTAGACTTTATATGTTCGAATTATGTTCTCCTTCTCCTTCTTCCTTTCCTTTCTTATTGGCATGGGTATTGCTGTCTTATATTTTTCTTCCTCTATCTCATTTTGTCTTTTTTCCATTCTTCAAATAGTTCAAACTGTATATCTTCACCTTTATATTTGTTCCCTATTATTTAGAGCGCAAACCGATTGGTAGTTCACCGCATTTTAGCGAATAAGATAATGCTTCACTACGAAAGTCCATCTCGCCTGTTGATCAATAATGTTTCGTTGTGCCAATCTACATCACTGAATGACAATACTCCAAGTGTCTTAAATTAATAATTCTCCTGAAGTTTTCTGCAGACTTTGACCAGTCTCGTAACCATGTAGTACTACGCTTAGTATTCAGTAGCCTACAGACTTACAGTGGACAACCCGCATTCCACTGTACTGTTCAGGCAAGGTCCATGACAAACAAAATATTTATATACATTAACTACAGAAATTTATCACAAAGATTATGATTTTTCTTCTTCTTCGATCAATGGTGTATTACTAAAAATGTGAGGAAAGTGTCAGACATGTCTTTTGAATTTAAGTGACATTTTCTTCTTTTTAGGTGAAAAGGAAACGAGAAAAAAAACAACTGGATACCTGACTGATTGAAACTATTTATATTGGTCCCTTCTCCCCCTCTTATTCCCTGCGCCTTACCTTGGAAATGCTCTTATCTTGATCCTCTTACCTGTATTCAAGCTGCGACAACTACATAATGTTTTTCGACACAGTTGCAGTGAGGCAGAAAGGCAATACTCATGTTCTACGTTGCCTCTAGATAAATTATAGTTCATTTAGAGCACGTCAATTGGTCGAAAACATTTCATATATATCACTAAACTTTCAAACTGTGCATCGATTCTCAATACAACTTTAGTCATCGCTAAACTTTATTCTTCGGCGGCTCGTAAAACCAGCTGCAATAATGAATGGATACAGTGTCACCGCTAGAGTGACGTGGAAATGACTGTATCGCCCTTAGAATGTACTCGACGAGGGTGTGAAATGGTAGTACTTCCTCCAACACACACACGCACATACTTGCCACATGGACCTTTTAGTGTAATCGTACTTTACGCTAACTACACACTACGTACTGTATGGTAGTTACAGTTCTTTCCGTTACCACTAGTTCGCCGTTGGCGCTGTTTGTCAATATCTTCAGATCCGCTACTTTCTCAGCCTTAACGGACAGAGTTGTCTTTGCTACTGCAGTAATGTTCGCAAGTTATAGCGTTTTAATGAAAGATATGCAAGTCTTTATTACGTTACCCCGTTTTTTTGTCACTGGCAAATACACTAACTTTATGAGCGACAGCGGAACTAGAAATTTTTATGGAATCGTGCAGAAAAGGCGATATTTACAGGGGCACAAACATGACTTTTCCCTTTGTTTTCCTACAAGTCTTCCGTCACGAATAAGGGATGGAGAGGTGAGCGGATGCAATGCGAGGTACTTACTTTTTATCGTCGAGCAATAGACATAGCTCTCTAATAAATACGACTTCGATTCCCTTAGAGAGATGTGGGGAAAGTGAGTTCCAGAGATGATAGATCCAAGTGATACATAGCAGGGTGCACGTTGCAAGCCCGCCATGCCTACCTCCCTCACTAGACAAATATTTACCTTCGGCAGTACAACGCAAAGGCTTATTCTTTTCCTTTCTTTTACATATGAGAGAGAGAAAACAAATAATATTCATACAAGGTGTAACTACTACCATGGAGTGTAACAAAGACATCATCATCACCAGGATATTAAAGCCTTATTGCCTATTTCTCACTCTACTCGTCAACCTTCATGCACTCTGCTCTCCTTAGGGTTATGGGGACCGGTTGGCCTGAGAAGCTAATTAAGCAATAAATCAAGTTGCCTACTGTCGAGGAACGTACGTACGTACGTGTGTGTGTGTGTGTGTGTGTGTGTGTGTGTGT
>JAXIVD010003619.1:37500-44097 GCA_036785275.1 Cancer borealis
ATTTGCTTTGATTCGTACCATTTTTAGTAACTTTGCTGTTATAGACCTTAGACTGACCACGTGTCTATGTGTGTGTGGAGTGTAAAGGAGTGTGTGTGTGTGTGTGTGGTGTGTGTGTGTACGTGTGTGTGTGTGTGTGTGTGGTGTGTGTGTGTTTTGTGTGTGTGTGTATATGAGTGTGTGTGTGTGTGTGTGGTGTGAGTGTGTGTGTGTGTGTGTGTGTGTGTGTGTGTGTGGTGGTGTGGTGTGTGTGTGTGTGTGATGTGTGTGTGTGTGTGTGAATGTGTGTGTGTGTGTAATATCCAACCAGGCTGCTTATCACCTCACTAAGGTCCGTGGCAGTAAGGAACGCAGGGAGGATCCGAACACAAAGGTTATAGTGAGCTTTGCCACCACGTCCAAACACATTACGTAAGATTGATTAACTACATTCAGAGAACCAACACACTATTGTATACACTTCTCTAATACATACTATTCTATTTTGTTCATTATAAATAGATTTATATATCACTTTATTCTTACTCATACATTTATCGAATTTAGAGTGATAACGTCAAAGTGTTTTGATATATATAGACACATAAACACACACACACACACACGCACACGCACACGCACACGCACACAAACACACACATAGCCCACACACACACCACCACACACACATACACCACACACACACACATTCACAACACACACACACACTCACACACACATCACACACACACAGGACACACACACACAGTCGCCGCTTTACTTCTTATCTTATGCAATCACCTGAATCATCAAGGTCCTAAATATAATAGCACTTCCATAATCATTAGCATACTATTTATATCCTCATTATCCATCATCATCTATCATCATCATCATCATCATCATCGTCGTCGTCCGTTTGATAGGCACATTTTCTAAATTCATGATGTCAAATCTTGATCAGTGATGTCGATTGTTACACTTTTACACTCTTACTCCCTCGATCACTCCTACCAGTCTCACTCCTTTAATTGAGCTACGTAAGAAAGCTCACATGCCTTCCACAATTAGATTCCATAAGGTAAATCTGGATTCTTAGGATGATAGACTTGCATCGTACTTCGAGATAAAGATCACTAAATTCTTACACCAATTCACTATTATTGTTATCATCATTAACATTATTATATTATTAATTATTATTATTATTATTATTATTATTATTTTATATATTATTATGATTTTATTACATCATCAAGTCAACATCAACCAACTAATTTACCGACGGTATATCATTCTCTTTACTGCTCTCCTTCCCTCCTTGTACTTAGAAATCTCAACCATTTTCCTACTCAGCTTCTCCACGCCCACTCCCCTTCCTTCCACTTACTTTCACTGTATCTTTTCATAATCACTCAGAGGCAATCAAGGTCCAAGTGTCGTGCCGGATAAAAAGCGGGGAATATTGAGTTGATGTGCTTATAAGGTGATTGGAAAAGTTGGTTAAGCAAGAACCTGAGGCCAGATAATTACATCCATTTATTCGTGTGTGAGAGAGAGAAAAAAGAAATCGAAAGAGGTAATAAACACTCTAAGGAATTCAAACATGCTATTACAATTCTCATTAATTCTCAGCCACACACTCTTATCTACCTCTCCCTCAGCTATATCAAAGAAACATCTAATTTCATACGTAAAAAAAACAAACGTCAAGCACATATCAGGTCCATGAATGATGTGAAAAAAGGCCAATATTCAACACGTAAGAGTATCCAACACCCTTTTATACGCACGCAGCACGCACACTTGCCACACACACATACATACACACCACACACACCACACACACCAACACACACACTCACACACACACACACACACACACACACACACACACCACACACACACACACACACACACACACACACACACACCACACACACAACACACACACACACACACACACACACACACACACACCCACACACACACACACAATCACACACACACAACACAACACACACACACACACACACACACACACACACACACACTTTGTACAGTGTATTGACAATAATTATGAATCGAGGTAATTTTCTCGCCAACTGTAATTTCGGGTTCCTTTGTGCCACTACTGATGGTGTTGAAGGAAGGAGTACAAAGGAAGGAGTAAAAAAAAGAGGAGTAAAAAGGGGAGAAGTAGAAAGGGAAGGAGTGAAAAGGGAAGGAGAGAAAAGGGAAGGAGTGAAAAGGGAAGTAATGTCACGCTCATTCACTTTCCTAACTAGCGCTATTTTTTTGCGTCTTTTCACCTTCAATGGTATGTTCTTCCCTTCTCTAACACGCTACATACTCTTCAGTACATTGGTTGAAGGAATGATCTTCGTTTTACTTCTTCCTATTACCTTGAGAGGAATGTTTTGTGGTGTTTGTTGATGGGACTGCTTCTCCTAATGACTAATCTTTTGTATGCTGTTTCTTCTCATTCTTTGTACTCTTGCGTTATATATGGAGAAGTAGTGTCGTATCGCTTCCATGGCTTCACTATCAACAAAATGAGCACGACTGATAATCCTAGCGTCTTAACTAATTACAGGTTACTCATTCGTAATCACTCATTTAAACCACATTGTGTATATATAATTTTTCTCTTTGGATTTTCATGATTTGCTTACCAAAACATTCGATCATGAAAGCCATGAATCCAAACTCTCGATTATCACGTCAGAACATTCATCAGTCAGCTAATTTTAATGCTAGACATTCACCGCATAATCCCACACTGAGTAACATATTTCTTTCATTTCAGATCACTCAACCACTCGGAAGATGAAGCAGAGAAGCAGGCTGGTCGTGATGGTAGTGATGATGGTGGTGGCAACGGTGATGTAGCGTCCATACGTGGTAGGACGAGACCCAAAGATGTATAAGAAATAGCGGTTCAGGCTCTTGTGGGGATAATTTACTTAAGATTAATATAGAGTCTGTAACTACCTGCCGGCCATTGTCTGTTCCAAGGTAAAAACAATCATAATTTTGTTTTTCCTTATAATTTCCAAAGATGAATTATCCTATGCCTTATTATTTATTTTTTTTCTCTTCTCATTACCACAACTTCTTTCATTTGTGGATTATCATTATTTTTCCTCTCACGCACCACACACACAATACTCCTTGCTCTATCTTCCCTCAACCCACACACACAAACACCTACACACAGCCTCACACACAGTAGTAACATGATCACCAACACCAACATCACCATCACTATCACCATCATCATCATCACTTTTTTCCTCGTCCTGGCAGAGGCTCATGTGGTGGCTTCAGTTTCATGATGTGAGAACCAGACCACTGAAGTACTGCCAACTACATCAAACCTACAGTGAACCCTATGGTACCACTGACACCACATGTTCTTGCCCGTGAGTGAGTGAGTGAGTGAGTGAGTGAGTTAGTGAGTGCGTGAGTGAGTGAGTGAGTGAGTGAGTGAGTGAGTGAGTGGAGTGAGTGAAGTGAGCGGCAATGTCTCAACCCTACACCTGTTTTCCTTCTCTTAACTGATACATGGTGAAGGAATGACACACTTGATTGTAATTACAGTAACTAAACTCGACGACCGAACGACGACAGACTGCCCTGAAGTAACAGCACAGACACAGCAAACGACAACACTCCGTGCGACGACATCAGATGCAGCAGCAACAACAAATATTGTCTACCACGACAGCGGCAGTCAACGAAAATAACGACTGCTCCAGGTAACGATCTAGATAATCTATAATAATACTCTCACATCAGTTTCAGGCTAAGTAATAGATCAGGTTAATTATAATAGGTAAGGATAAGTGGAATTAGTAAGATAAAGCAGCTAAGTAAGGAGATAAGGAAGGTAGATATATATGGGTATGTATTGGTTCTTAATGGAGGAAGTTTGTGTCAAGGTCGTTCAGCCACTACGAAGTACAGCTCCATTGGTAGTGATTGAAGGGTAATGTGCGTTGTCTATGCCTCTGCAGCTTTACTGTGCTGGATATCAAGGAAAAATCGTGGGTGACAGAGTGAATAGGGCGATGGAATACAAGAGCGTCACTATATAGAACATAACGTTTATTGTGCGATAACAGACGTAGGTAGTGTGTTAACAGGTTATGACATGTACGGATAGATGCTGAAACACCCACACAGACACACACCCCACAATTTATACTGGATGATATGTTTAATACCTCACGTTTCTTCCCACTATCAACACCCTGATATTATGTAAATTACAGGTGAGCGTGGTAGCTGTCGGGATCGCCAACACACCAAACAGTCAACATCAATCAACAAGTACAAATGCCCAGTAACGGAGCCGCTATAGCATTTTACCATGCAAACGTCCCTATTTTTTGATATGCAAGTATGCGCCAAACGAGCTAAGCTTCAACTTTTGGGAGCCTGAGGACCAATGCCTCACTCCGACAAACATATATCTTGTTGAAAGTGAATGTGCATCTGACATCATTATTATGGGGTTTCGTCAGGCTTATCCACCCCTCCCAAGGCCGTGCAGCAGCGGATTCCACGGGAACAGTGCTACGATGCTGGAAAATGAAGACAGCCACACTGTCTCCGGACCGTTGCAGTGATGCCAGGACAGGGGGCGAGTTGTCCTCAGTGGCGAGTGTGCGGCGGAAACTCTCAGAATTGTATGTCATGTCAGGGGCGAGTGTGAGTAAGACGTCCGGAGTGTGGACTGTGCAAAGCATTACTTGTTGTCGCATTCGTAGCTGTCGTAAGTGATGTTTACTACGTATGCATTGTGAGTGGTTTATGAGTACTACTGTGATGAGTGTTCGTGATAGGTTAGTTAGTTAGTTAAAGAAAGCACTGGCAGTTTGATATTAGTGACTGGTGAATATAGTTATTGTCTTTACACAGTTATTTGTGTCTTTACACTATGTTTGTCTTTTCTTGTTTCCAAAAGTGTGTTGTGGATTGGATGGCGTCGTAAGGTGTCTCTCTCACTCTCCTCTCTCTCTCTCTCTCCCCCCCCCTCCCCTCTCTCTCTCTCTCGATCTCTCTCCCTCTCCTCTCACGCTCACCCTCTCTCTCTCTCTCTCCTCCTCTCTCTCTCGCTCCTCTTCTCTCTCCTCTCTCCTCCTCTTCTCGTCTCTCTCCCGCCTCTCATCTCTCTCTCTCGTCCTCTCCTCGTCTCATCTCTCTCACTCTCTCTCTATCTTCTCTCTCATCTCCTCTCACATCTCTCTATCTCTCTCGCCTCTCTCTCTTTCATGTTTACCTTGCTTCTATCTCGTTATCTCGATAGGACATATAATAATGATATGTTCTTCCCTTTTTTAATGATGTCAAACTTAATGTGAGATCAACCGAAATAAAGCGACCTAGCGATTTTTTTTATCTTCCTGTTGTGGCAGCTTCCTTATAGAACAACACCAGACACGCCAATTCACAGGGTTACCAAAGAACCTACAAGGATGTTGAGACGCGGACAGACCCTCTCTCGTATAATGCTCCATTCTCGTTTCAAGTATCATGGGGGGAGTCTCATTTTGCCGGAATAGCTACATCTAAAATGGCTGCTGTACGAGTGATAAATAATAAAATAATCTTACTTTTTGGTGTTTTTTATTTGCTCAGTTCGGTACCAAATAAACGAAAATATTTTTGTAGTGCATTTTCACTACTATTATGTTTATTTGTATCACTCGCTACATTAGTTTCAGTGGTTACTCTCTACCTGGTTCCTGCCTTTAGTGTGTTGGCTTGTGGAAGTTGTATGGGGTACTTCTCGTATACACCACAGAATGGCTTCCTGAGGCAAGCCCAAGGAGCGCTCGTCTCACTAACACTCATCCTGTTTTACTGCCGCTGCTCCTACATGATAATGCTACACCTTCATGAATTATATAGTTGATATTTTTTTGTGTGTGGTTTGGTCATTGTTGGGTAATATGTTGCTAGAATGATGTATTGTTTACGTGTCTGTACATACATTATCATCGCTCATTCAAGACAAACACACAAATATGCAACAATCTTTGGGTAATATGAGAAAAATCTGAAATGTTGTGTTTAAACTGTAAGAAAGAAAGAGCAAGATTTTTTTTTAAGATCAATAGCAAAGACTGCTGTATAATTATATCATCATGCATAAATAAGTTAGAAAGTAATGAGATCGCTACGAAAGGCCTTAGAATCATCCATAAAAACATTCAAGTAATAAATGTTACTTATTCTTAAAGTGAAAGGACGGAGGGAAGAAAAGTGAGGCGAGTGTGCCAGTGGCAGAGTGAGTGAGTGAGTCCCTGAAGAGCGAGTGAGGTTCTAAATAGAAAAGTTGTGATGAGAAAAGATAAAGTATATAATATTAATTAGTGGAAAGACATTTTGTCCATTGAGGAGATTACAAGGCTATATTGACAGAGGGTTCAAACGCGTCTATGTAGATATTGTCCTCTTATCGGCAGGACTAACTATACGCTGCTCCTTCGTTATTTGATGCTAAAGCTAATTAATACACTTTAATTACATGGATAAGAGACACAAGGAATGAGCTTAACAGTTAACGCAATGCTCGACATCCTTCCTACCTGCCCACATCTCTGCCTC
>JAXIVD010003620.1:5000-40000 GCA_036785275.1 Cancer borealis
ATCTCAGTTATCTACTCATTATATACCTGGGGAGTTAATTGTATTATATTGTATTGTTCATTTAGCTCCGGTATTATTATTATTATTATTATTATTAATATTATTATTATTATTATTATTATTATTATTATTATTATTATTATTATTATTCACTATGGAGAACTTATACAGATCTTTATTTGATGATGTAAATCAAAATGATGATGATACTAATGCTTTCAACATTGAATCAAGTGTGATTAACAAAATTTCAGGTCAATATGATACTAACATTTTATCAAAATACTACAATTTTCAGGAATATAGTTCTGCTATAAACTCAATAGGAAACAATTATCTGAACATTATTCATATTAATATTAGATCTCTGCACAAAAACTTTGATTCACTGAAATCATTTCTCAGCTGTTTACCCAAGCTACCCGATGCTATTGCCCTCACAGAAACATGGCTACAACCTCACAATAAGCATCTTTATTCCATAGAGGGTTATACTACACTCCACTTAACAAGAACTGAAAGAGAACATGGAGGGATCACTATTTATATTAACAATATGATAAATGCTGATTTTCTAAGCAATTATTCATTTATAAATAATAATATTGAAATCAGTTCATGTAAGATGACAGTAGGAAACACAAATTATATAATCTCTGTAATCTACAGGCCTCATAGTAAACATATAGCTGTTAATGAATTTACAACTATAATCAGTGACTTACTAGATAACGAAATGTTTAGACTTAGCAAAACAATTCTCATTGGAGACTTTAATATAAATTTGCTTGAGCATAGCACACACCTTCCTACGAATGTATTCCTTAACACAATGCAAACCCTTAATTACTTTCCACACATAGCTCGACCAACAAGATTTCCCGATAGCCCAAACCTAGGCCAACCATCATTACTAGACCATATATGGACTAACTTCACACCCTCATCCTTATCAGGTATTTTCCACTATTGTATGACAGATCATCTCCCTATCTTTATAAATATCACCCAACAATCTGTGCCAAATATCAAACATAAGATTACTTTTAGAATATTCAACAACAACAATAACAATTTATTTACCAACAAACTTAACATAATAAATTGGGAAGAAATTCTCACTCTAACAAACTTAGATGATAATTTCAATCTGTTTTATAATACTGTCTATGATTTGTACACTAAATGCTTCCCCATGAAAACAAAATATGTATCCACAAAGAGACTCCACAACGCATGGCTTACTACTGGAATTCTCAATTCAATTAAACATAAATGTAAGCTATTTAAGATGTATAAACAAGGAACCATTTCACACGACATATTCAAACAATATAGAAACAAACTAACCCAACTTATACGTGCTGCCAAGTCCAACTATTATCATCAAATATTTAGTAATTTTAGAACTAGTACAAAGAAAATCTGGCAAACAATTAACGCGATAAAAGGCAGTATGTTCAATAAAAGCACAATTAAGACATTACAATATAACAATTCCCTATTACATAAACCCTCAGACATATCTGAAGCCTTTAGTAATTACTTTTCAAATATTGTAACAGAACTAGAAAACAATCTCCCACAATCTAATAGAAACCCAATAGATTACATTAGAGATAATTACTTACAGTCAATGGTGTTTCCTATTGTCACAACAAATGAACTCAGTACAGTCATCAAGTCTTTAAATAACAAAACATCTAGTGTATATGAGATAGCTGTTCATGTTATTAAAAGAAACGTCAGTCAACTGTCAGTTCCTTTGACTTTACTATTTAACCAGTCTATTGCAACTGGAACTTTTCCAACTATGTTAAAAACCGCCAAAATTACTCCAATTCATAAATCCGGATCTACTAACGATCCTAAAAACTATCGCCCAATTTCTCAACTTAAAGTATTCTCAAAGATATTTGAAACTCTCATGAAAAGGCATATAACGCGCTATCTCGATAATAAAAATATTCTAAACTCATCACAGTATGGTTTCAGGCAAAACTGCAACACGTTTACAGCACTGAATAAATTTTCAAATGATGTATTTTACGCTATCGATAACAAACTGTCTGTTTTATCCATCTTTATTGATTTTGCAAAGGCTTTTGACACAGTCAACCACAAAATTCTAATAACAAAATTACACCATTATGGAATTCGTGGCCAAATACTTTCATGGCTTAAAAGTTATTTAACAAACAGACATCAGTATGTAAATTTTGACGGTGAAAAATCTTCCACAACATCAGTTACACTTGGTGTTCCACAAGGGAGTGTACTGGGTCCTCTTTTGTTCCTTATATATATTAATGATATTTCGAATATTTTTTCTTATTGTAAAACTATATTATTTGCAGATGACATGACAATGTACCTAACAGGGCCAAACCCTGATCAACTTATACATAATGCTAATAATGAACTCAAAAAACTTCATGAATGTTGCCTATGTAACAGACTTACTATTAACACAGACAAAACTCACTTCATGCTATTTACAATAAAACGAACTCTAAGTCTTCCACACTTGCAAATAAATAATGAAACTATCTCTAGAACTGATAAAATAAAATTTCTTGGCGTTACCTATGACGAGTCGTTAACGTTTAAGCACCATATTAATAATCTTACTCTAAAAATTTCAAGACATATCGCCTTACTTTATCAAACAAAGGATTTTATGCCACAAGATGTACTTAAAACCATATATTATGCTCACATTCACCCATTATTAACCTACTGCAATCTCATTTGGTGTACAACTTACCCAACTTATTTAACTCCTTTAAAATTACAACTCAAAAAAATAATAAGAATAATAACCCATAGCAATTATCTTGAACATACAAATCCTCTCTTCAAAGAAACTAAAATTCTAAAACTAGAAGACATTACCCAACTTGCAATAGCCACCTTTATGTATTCAAATAGGAACAGAATGCAAAGCTTTCTTCCGTCCCATGAGTATGATACCCGTCACCGCGATAACCTCACTCTTCCTCTTCATCGACTTACAAAATTTCAACATTCTACTTCTTACCTCGGCCCTCTTGTATGGAACTCTGTTCCCCTCCAAATACAGAATGCACCCTCCATTAATGTATTTAAAACTAGATTTAAGAACTATATTCTATCCACTTACTAAACCAAAATACTCTTTCATCCTATAAGATTGTTGTGAACAGACCCTACTGAGACCTTAGGTTATACGGAACTGTATTTCATACCACCTGTATACTTATGTATATCATATGTTCTATTTATTTACTTGTGCTTCTTGTATATATAGTATCACATGTTAATCACCTGTTATACTCTTATCATCTAATATCTCTAGTATTTTTTAACTACTAGTAAGACCAATATCTTAATGTATTATTCTCCCTGTCATAGCCAGACATATTTTATCTCATTTTGTATCTATTATTTTGCCTGAAAAGCTTTTGCTTTAAAAAGGCTAACTATAGTTAATGTTATGTCTATAAAGATAAGCTTAAATGTACCTCCATATTGTTAATATAGTTATTAATAAAGTGTTCAAAGTGTTCAAAGTGTTTCTCTCTCTCTCTCTCTCTCTCTCTCTCTCTCTCTCTCTCTCTCTCTCTCTCTCTCTCTCTCTCTCTCTCTCTCTCTCTCTCTCTCTCTCTCTCTCTCTCTCTCTCTCTCTCTCTCTCTCTCTCTCTCTCTCTCTCTCTCTCTCTCTCTCTCTCTCTCTCTCTCTGTGTAAAAAGATAAGCCAGAAAAACTGAGACATATGTCTCAGTTTTTCTGGCTTATCCTTCATATTATAAATTAGAATGCTGCTTTTTGTTTTATTTATATTCAAACCACATTCTTTTCCCACGTTTACTAATTTATCAATTGTTCTCTCTCAATACATCATCTTGATATCCTTCACATTCACTTTCCAACTTGTTTATTATATAATATGTTAGCAATTTAAATAGTGTACGTAGTAGAACCAGTGCAACTTTGTATAATATCACTACTTATGTTTATTTCTGTTTTATTTTCATTTCCATATTCTAGTGTGATTTTGACTCCTGTGTAAGTGTCTGCTACCACATATATTGAAATTTCATGGACTTTGTAGTCTTTTAGGTTTTCAATAATTTTTTTCTCTATCTACTGAGTTATGCTTTTGCGAAGTCAATTGATATCACTATCAAACTTTTCTTTTAGGTTTTCAATAATTTTTTTCTCTATCTACTGAGTTATGCTTTTGCGAAGTCAATTGATATCACTATCAAACTTTTCTTTTTTTCATAGGTTTTTTCTATACAGTGTTTTAGAAAAATAAGTTGTTTTGAATTCTTCAAGAGAGCGCTATTGCATTATATATACCTGAAAGATCATCGAAGGTATGGTGCCTTGTCCAACTCCACGGGAGGAAGATGCTGTCAAGACTCAAGAGCCCACCCCATGTTCGGGAGAACAGGCTCCAGAAAAGCTCTCACCTCGGTCTCACAACGACTAAAAACAGTTGAAACGGAACTCTTTAACAACTTCGGTCCAAGACTCTTCAACTGTTTGCCGAGGGAAATCAGGGACACAACAAGATGCAGCACCGAAGCATTTAAAAGGAGGCTCGATAAATTTCTGAAAATTATACCAGACGGACCTCCCATTCCACACAGCCCAAGTCCAAGGGGTGCAGCGTCAAACTGCATAGTCGACCAACTGCAGTATATGAAGGCTGAAAAAAATGTGTGGAGGCGGCGGACTAGCAAGTTGGCCGTAGTGATTCTACCAGAACTTCAATCAAAATCAATGCCAGGGATGGTGTACACTTCAGTAGGAAGGGAGTGCAGGAACTTAGTGAGTGTCTTGAGAGGGCTGTTAGGCAGTCCAGTCAGGGAAACTAAATATTAATAGAGGTAAGGGTAATAGTGACAAAGGACGGGGTAAAGTGAGGGAGGTGCATGAACTAAGTGTCTTTTATACAAGCAGTAGAAGTGTAATAAATAAGATAGACACACTTAGAGGTATCGCATGTGTTGAAGAGTTAGATATTATAGGTATTACAGAAACTTGGTTAGATATTGCAGGCAAACATTTCTTACCTGAAGTAGGAATAGATGGGTACACTTTTTTCCACAGGGATAGAGTAGGGAGTAGAGGGGGAGGTGTGGCACTGTACGTTAGAAACACATTAAATAGCTATGTCAATACCACAATAAAAACAGATAGGAATACGGAGTCATTATGGATTGACATTATTATAGGAGGGAATAAGTTAGTTGTAGGCATTATATATAGGCCTCCAGATTTAGGCGAAGCAGCTAGTGCATCCCTGATGCAGGAGCTTGCAAGGGCATCTAGGTATAATAATGTGTGCATTATGGGGGACTTTAATTATAGGAGAATAGACTGGGATAGTATGACAGGAGACGGGTGCTCGGAGGAATTCTTAAATGTCGTCCAGGATGGTTTTTTCACACAACTTGTAAGGGAACCAACACGACAGGGAAATATTTTAGATCTGGTCTTAACTAATAATGAAACTTTGGTAAGTCAGGTTGAGATAGGAGCGAGATTTGATGTTAGTGACCACCACGAAATTAGATTCAAGATTAATGCAAAGAGGCAGGTAGAACAGAACACTGCTTTAGTACCAGATTTTAGAAAAGGAAATTACCAGGGCCTCAGACATTATTTCCAGGGTATAAATTGGGAGGGTATAGGAGTAGGCAGAGAGGAGGCTCAATACATTGAGGTAGAATTGCATTATAATAACATAGTAAGGGAAATCCATACAGGGCAGGAACAGCATATACCTAAGAGGAGGATTAGGTCAAATAAAAATGATCCAAAATGGATGAATAGCAACATTAGAAGGGAAATTGGATTAAAAAGGGGACTCTATAGGAAAATTAAAAAGGGAGAAGTATAGGTAGTAGGGCAGTATAATGACCTAGCTAGGAAGGTTAAAAAGGATATTAGGACTGCAAAGAGGAATTATGAGGTTAAGATAGCTAGAGATGCCCAGCAGGATCCAAAGGGATTCTATCAGTTGTACAAGGCTAAAACAAAGGAAAGAATAGGACCTCTTAAAGGAATGGATGGCAGCTTGATAGAAAATGGTGAGGATATTAGTAAGAAATTAAATAAATACTTCTTGTCTGTATTTTCTCAAGAAGAGTCGGGTAGGGAACTGGAGCCAGTACAGATCTTTAGGGGACAAGAGGATGATAAATTAAGCGAAATAGACATAAGTAGGAAAGTAGTTAGCAAGGAAATAGATAGACTTAAAAAGACTAAATCTCCAGGGCTGGACGACATTTTTCTGAGGATTCTTAGGGAATGTAGAGAAGAACTCGTTGAACCTATTGCAATGATTTTTAGAGAATCACTAGACACAGGAGTAGTTCCTAGGCTATGGAGGCAGGCAAATGTAGTTCCTATATTCAAGAAAGGAGATAAGGCAGAAAGTAGTAACTACCGCCCAATTAGTTTAACATCAGTGGTAGGCAAGATGTTAGAAGCTATCATAGCAAGGGCAATTAGGAAACATTTAGATGAACACAAGCTAATTAGACATAGTCAACATGGTTTTAGCAAGGGGAAGTCATGCCTCACAAATTTATTATCCTTCTATAGGAAAGTATTTGAAACAATAGATAAGGGGGATGAGTATGATATAGTTTATTTGGACTTCAGTAAAGCCTTTGACAGAGTACCCCATAGGAGACTATTAAGTAAAGTTAAGGCTCACGGCATAGGTGGGAAGGTACTAGAATGGATTAGGGGATGGCTTACTGGTAGGGAACAGAGGGTACAAATTAATGGGAAGAAATCAGAATGGGGTAATGTCACTAGTGGGGTGCCACAGGGATCAGTACTAGGACCATTGTTATTCATAATTTATATAAATGACTTAGAGACAGGAATAAATAGTGATATCAGTAAATTTGCCGATGACACAAAGATAGGAAGACAGGTAAAGAATTTAGACGATGCTAGGATGCTGCAGGATGACTTAAATAGGCTGTACGAGTGGTCAGAGAAATGGCAGATGCAGTTTAATGTTAACAAGTGTAGCATTATGAGCGTAGGTAAAGGAAATAGGTCTGTAGACTACACATTAAATGACACTAGCTTAGGAAGGTCATATAGTGTGAAGGATTTAGGAGTTCAAATAAGCAGTGACTTGCGTCCCAGGGAACAGTGTATTATAGCTAGAAATAGAGCCAACAAGATACTGGGATTTATTAGTAGGTGTGTGACAAATAGGAGTTCTGAGGTCATTCTGAGGTATTTAGCGCTAGTTAGACCCCACCTAGATTATGCAGCTCAATTTTGGTCCCCTTATTATAGGAAGGATATAGGCTCCTTGGAGGCAGTTCAGAGAAGAATGACCAAGATGATTCAGGGGCTGAGAAATTTACCCTACAAAGATAGGTTAAAACGCCTTAATCTCCACTCCCTAGAGAGAAGGAGGGCAAGAGGGGATATGATTGAGGTTTTCAAATGGGTGAAAGGAATTAATAAGGGAAACATTGATCAGGTTTTAGAAGTTAGTAGCCAGGATAGGACACGTGGAAATGGGTACAAGCTAGAAAAACTTAGATTCAGGACAGACATAGGTAGATATTGGTTCACAAACAGAGTCGTGAACGATTGGAATAGGCTGGATAGACACGTAGTAAGTGCTGAGTCAATAGGTAGCTTTAAAAGACGGCTGGATGAGAGTATGGATAGGGATGACAGGTGGGATGGCTAAATATTGGATTATTCCAAGGGTGGGGGACAAGAAACTGCCTCGTATAGGTAATTAACTGGCCTCTTGCAGTCTCCTAATTTCTTATGTTCTTATGTTCTAAGGATATAGGCTCCTTGGAGGCAGTTCAGAGAAGAATGACCAAGATGATTCAGGGACTGAGAAATTTACCCTACAAAGATAGGTTAAAACGTCTTAATCTCCACTCCCTAGAGAGAAGAAGGGCAAGAGGGGATATGATTGAGGTTTTCAAATGGGTAAAAGGAATTAATAAGGGAAACATTGATCAGGTTTTAGAATTTAGTAGCCAGGATAGGACACGTGGAAATGGATACAAGCTAGAAAAACTTAGATTCAGGACAGACATAGGTAGATATTGGTTTACAAACAGAGTCGTGAACGATTGGAATAGGCTGGATAGACACGTAGTAAGTGCTGAGTCAATAGGTAGCTTTAAAAGACGGTTGGATCAGAGTATGGATAGGGATGACAGGTGGGATGACTAAATATTGGATTATTCCAAGGGTGGGGGACAAGGAACTGCCTCGTGTAGGTCATTAACTGGCCTCTTGCAGTCTCCTAATTTCTTATGTTCTTATGTTCTTAAAAAATTATGATAAAAAATCTGACATCAAGATCAAGACCAAAGATTTGGAATCAAGATCAAAATGGCAGCTTCCGTGTGGTGCCGGAGTGCACTGCGAATAAACTTAAAGGCTATATTGTGTTCAAGGAGTTGTTCTTCAACGTCGGTTAATGGAAACACAACAGCTGACGTACTGGATGTTACTGCAAAGGCTGAACCTGGTGGTTTTGCCAAGGCTTTTACCAAGTACACTCAGGATACCACTGATGAGGCGAGGAAAGAACCCCTGAAATCTAAAACCTTCCTTTCCTTACTCAGGAACAGTAAGCTAATGCAAGTGAGTTCTTACGCCCGTTCTGAATTTTTAATGTAATCAATTAACAACCTATCCAGTCTAAGTTTGTGGTCTTCACTCTTGACAGCTGACTCGATGTACAGGGTGGTCCGAAAGTCTTCTTTCTTCTTGTTTCTTGTTTGAAGTTTAGAGGGTCATGCCTCACAGTCGTGGTGGTCCACCACTGCTTGTAGTCTTGGTGTCCCTGTGTAGGAGTTCCACTTGATCTTACACTTGGTCTTGTCATCCCCTACATATTGTTTTAACTTTCATTATTTGTAGGTTATAATACTATATAGAAAAGTTATAGATACCTAAATTTGCAATACTTTTTATTAAGTAAATTTTTGGTAAATTTAACTAATGGCATCTCACAGATCACCAAAATATCCACATAGTTGATGAGGTACGTAATGTACAACACGTTTGTGGTGGTTTATTCGGGGGACGGCCTTAGTTTGGCTACAAATGCTTTTTAAAAATCTGGTAGGTGCCTCAATTTCCAATTCCACACAGATTAAATGGCAAAAACCCCACTTTCCTACCAGCTAACTTAAACTAACCTAACCTTACCTAATCTAACCAGTAAATCTTACCAATAGCATCTCCTTGTATATTTTTTTTCCCCCTCCCCAGCCCAAGCAAACCTAGGGGCCTGGTGGGAAGGCGAGGTCTGAGGGTGGGGATGACCAAATTAGCGATGTTATGGCGCTTTGAAACGTCTACGGGGAAAATACGTAATTTTTGGGGCAAAATTTTTTTTTTTCTAGTTTCGAAGTCTTTGGGATACTTACTTTTGTTACTTTTGTATCATTTCATCCTATCATGGACGCAGCTGAGGTGGGCTTCCGCTGTGGCCAGGCAGTTGAGCCTTGCTGTCAATTCTCCATGTAATGAGTGAGTTGCCGGTTGAACTGGGGCATCCTGGTATTGGGGGCTCGTCTGGTATTGTGGACAACCATCTGTCCAGCCTGTGCTTGAAGAGGTCAGGTGTGACCCCTGTCAGGTTCCTGATGGTGTCCGGCACAGCATTGAAGAGATGAGCCCCATTGTGTGAGAAGCAGTTATGCATGCAAGTCTTTATTCTCTGAGACGTTGCTTCTGCTCTCTTCACATAGCATAACCGCCCTCTTCTTGGGTGTGGGTTAATTTCTATGCCCACATTCGGTACAAGACCCTCCAGGATCTTCCACACATAAATCACTAGGTAGCGCTAGCGCTCTCTTCTTCTTTGCAAGGAGTAGAGTCTAAGTTCATTGAGTCGCTCCCAGTAGTTGAGGTGGTGGACGTTTTGAATCTTGTTTATGAAAGATCTCTGCAGGGCCTCTATTTTCATGGTGTCTCCTACTTTGTGAGGAGACCAGAGCTGGCAGCAATATTCCACTGGGGGCAGCACCAGGGACTTCCAAAGGGACAGCATACAGGTACTGTCTCTTGTCTTAAAGGTTCTCAAGATCCATCTGGCCAGCTTCCTTCCTGTATGCACGATGTTGGTGATGTGGAGGGATAGCTCGTCTTTACAGACTTTTAGGAGTTTTGCTGGAAAACCATCAGACCCTGCTGCCGAGTTTATTTTCAGTGTGTTGATGGCTATGGAGATGTCTTCAATGTCCAGTTCGATGTCTGCAAGCAACTGGGTGTCTACCGGTGCACTATCAGCTTGAAAGAAGGTGTTTGGATCTTGGATGACGGTGTGTGTCATCGGTGCACTGAAGACACTGTCATACTGTTTCCTAAGCAGCTGTGCCATTTTGTGTGGATCTCCCTCCAGTTTTCCTTCCTCATCCATCAGTGGCCCCACCTGTGTTTTTGTTGCACATTTCTTTTTGGCATAGGAAAAGAAAAACTTTGAATTACCTTTTATGTTTTCTACTGCCCTGCGTTCATCCCTCATTCTTTCCTCTTCATGTGACTCGAGGAGTTTATCTTCTATTTCCCTTAAGGTGGTCTGTAGCTTGGCCTCTTTGTGCTTGGATATGTTTCTGTGCAGTGCTGCTTTGCTTTGCACACACTCCTCCTTTTCATCAGGACGCGTCTGTTTGCTTCACATATGACTTGGCATTTCTCTGTGAATATGGCGAGCATCTCTTCACAATTTTTCCCTTTAAATATTTCCTTCCAGTATATGCCACTCAGAAGCTGCTTTATTGCCGTCCAGTCTGCTTCATCACTATATAAGTTTAGTTCTGCAAAACCTGGGAGTGATTTTGGGATGTGCTGAGGTGCCTCTGACTTCACTTTTAGGTTTGTGGTTATCTCGCATATTTTATGATCTGACATTTTAGTTTCCATTAATTTATAGGAATGGATAATATCATGATCATTGCTAAACAGCAAATCTAAAGTGTTTTCTCCCCTTGTAGGCTCTTTTATAAATTGTTTGAGGAAATATGTTTCAGCAATACAAAAGGTATATTGCTTGTTGTTTCTCCTCCACTGTGCCCCCATTCACTTTCATTTTATCCCAATTTACATGTGGTAGATTAAAATCTTCAAGTAACAGGACTACAGTTTTCTGGCTTGGAAGATTTTCAAATATATTTTCTAATTGGGTTTTGATTTCTCTAAAATTTTCCTGGGTTGTGTTTGGGGATCTTTACAGGCAACATATTACAGCATTGAGTGACTCCACGTACAGTGCCAACAACTCTATAGTCCCGTTTGAGATACTTGTTAATATCTCCGTTTTTGCTGCCAGTTCTTGCCGGATGTAGACAGCTATCCCTCCGTGACTTCTGTCTTTTCTGTCTACGGTAGATATTGAAATTGTTGATGTTTATTTCTGCATCTATTATTTCATCATGCAGGTGTGTTTCAGTTAGGGCAATGAATGACAGTTTATCTTGTTCAGCTATTTCCTGTAGCAGTGGGACCTTGTTTTGGTTGCACCTTGGATACAGTCCTCTGATGTTGCCTGTTATGAATTTTACTAAATTTAATTTTAATGGGGACTGCAGCACCCTTTTCTCAACTTGCCACTCCATTTTTTCCATCATAAACTGCATCATTTTCTGCATCTGTTTCTGTTGCTCTGCCAGGCTTCCTACTATTTCGCCTAAAAAAGGTGTTTCTTTGTCATCCCCACTTTCATTATTCCATCTTTTTGTTTCTTTGGCAGCACTCCTTGTTGTTTCTGGAGTTTCAAAGTTACTGTTTGTGTTTCTCCTTAACCCTAAGGGTTGACCATACTTGGCACCATATGGCTGTTCTTTTTGAAACTGGGATGTTCTCCTTGCTCCTTTGACGTGCATATATGTACAATTCCTGTTCATGCACTCCCTCATTTGGAGTGAGGCGTTGCACATCTTTGGGTGAGCATCACTACATTTTCGACCAAGCCTACACCCACTTCTTTCATCGTGGCCATGCTTTACGAATTTAGAGCCTAGTTTGGGATGTGGGAACCTGCATCCTGTACCTTTCCTTCCATAAAAACACACTCCAGCTAGATAGAACCTACATACCGGGCAGATTTTTTGTTTAGTTCTCTCTTTCTCCTGTGTGTCATTTTTCTCTTGCTCCTGAGGCTGGGACGGAGATACCTGGTGTGAGTTTTGTACCAGGGACAGGTTCATATCCTCCAGGGCATCTCCTAATGGTGAGGTAGAGGCAGCTGTCTGACTATTATTTTCACTGTTGTTTTGTGAGATTATCCCTGTGCTCAAAACTGTGTTTGGCCTTTGCTCCTCGACTGTGTTTTGTATATCATTCCCTACGCCTTCACTAGTATTTCCTACCTTGGAAGAATTTTGCTTTTTCTCTCTTCTTACCAAAGAGTGTATGAGTTTTTGTTCTGTTATGGCATCCTTGGCTTCTTTCATCCAGTCATCTTCATCACCATCGAACTTGCTAATGCAACACTTTTCACATGAATATTTCCTGTTTGACTTAGCAAAGCACATGAGTTGGTATATGGGTAACTTGCTGCAATAGAAATGGATCCAATCTTTGCAGTCATCACAGCGGATGGTATGGTCCATGTCATCACTGAGGGAGACGAGCCAGCTCCACACATGGACACATTAATTACATGATCACTGTCAGTCGCCATCTGGACTTCACTTCACTGGACACTCACTTTGTACTTCAAAAATTCATCACTTATTTACTTTACTTTTTCAAAAGTTCACAAGGGTGAAAATGTCATTGGGCAATGTGCTTTGGTAACTTTTCACTTATCACCCGTGTTGTCCCTGACCGTAAGGGTGAGAATCGGTGGTAGGCTTACGACCATGATCTGACACCTCACACCCGCCATAAGGTCAACCAACTCTCTTCACCTCACACTGACTGCCTTGCTCCTTCACTGACAAGTTTTTTGTTTATATTGCTTTAAACACTGAACTCTTTTTCATCACTCCTCCATCAAGGCACGCACGATCATTTCACAGAACCGTATGTATAAGTTTCAAGGTCTATGACCTTGTTTGTCCCCACGAATCCTACCTAAAACCCGGAGCTGACCGCGACACGTCTCTTTCACACGCCGGTACCTCTCCATGATTTAGCACATAAAGCCAAATCATGGATTTTCCCCCGAACACTTCAAAATTCGAAAAAGTGGCCATTTTTGTTAAAATTTGGTACTATCCCGTAGACTTTCAAAAAAATCGCTTGCTTGGTTCTCCCACCACCTAACCTAACCATACCATACCATACCTAACCTAATATAATCTGGTTGATTTCTAGAAGGAGGTTCTCAAAATGTACACCAATTTTCAGTTTACCATTCAATATTTATGATTTTACCGGAGTTTTCTTCTATAACGTTTTTAGAGCAAGGGCTTAATAACAGAGTTACGGATTAGGAGTAAGATATAAGCGGATGTGAGGGTGAAACATGGGGCAGGTTTGCCAAATACTGACAAAATTATGAAGAAGTGGAAGCAACAGGTGTCTCCTGTGGGCAGTCTGTAAGATAGGGGTTGTAGAGGGAAGTGGCTTCTTGAAAGAAGATGCGTAAACACCTTGCGTAAAACATGCGTAACCTTGCAAGGTAGCCTGCAAAGTGCTTCCTTCTACTATAGAGAGGCACTTTATTCTTAGTTTCCCTCCACAGGTGTTCAATGTTGTTAGTGTGGCTAGCTCGGTTATGTGGGTCTACAAAGTTGACGGAGTGGTTGACAGTTAAGTGTTGGTAACCTTCCTGTTCCAAACAATTGTAGGCCTTCCAGCAATCAGATATAATCGTAGTGCCAGGGAGAATTCAGTCTTTTATTATGGTGAGCAGGGTTTTGCGGTCTTGCTGCTCAACTGGAATCATGAAGCACTTTCAACTTGCCCGACACGTGCCACCGAAAACCCACTGTCCTTCCACTAACCGACCCATGTTATATATTTTTTCCAAACTTGCTCTCATTTATTTCTACAATTTTTCCTTGACCTCCAATTTGTCTATCCCTCTTGCAGCATCACTCAATTAACACCTCGCTACAAAAACTAGCCTAGTCACAAATCCCATTGTCAGTTATTTTGAGTTCACTCCTGATGAAAACGTGTCCTTTTCCACTTTTTTTTGACAACGCTATAGTTTTTAGGTGAGGGAAAGTACAGCCCCCTTTCCACACTTGCCACAATCTTTGTTTTCTAAAACAACCTTGTGACAGAAACACAAGTCAAATAAATCCATTGTCTTTCTGCAGTATCGTAGGCAAAAGTCAATGAGTCCAATATCACAATCACTACACCTGACATCAGGTAAACTGATGTGGCTAGAATGGAGGTGGAGTGATACATCACGCCTCCACTCACGCATATCCACTGATACGTGCATATTTCTGATTGGCGAATGACAGGTCAAAGGTTTTGAATTGGATAGAGGGGAACCACACGTCATAAGACGTGACAGCACATGACTTAAACATCACATGCACTATATTAACAAACATACACAGTTGTTCATTCAACCCTGACATGAAAGGAGACTAGTGTGGACTTAAAAGATTTTCGAGGATGAGGGACTTGGAAAAAATTTTGAGGCACCAACTTCCAAGATGCTTAGCAGCATTAATATTAATTTTCCCCGGGGGTATGTATATAGTAAAAAATGTCCTAAATAACGATATCTAAACATCTGTAAGTCCAGAATAATGAATTTGTGCATTTTCTTAATCTGTTTGGACTTAGAATTTGAGGCACCTACCAGATTTTTAAAGAGTCTGTGGCCATACTAAGGCTGTCCCCCAAATAAAACCACCACAGACGTGTTGTTCATTGCATATCTCATCAACTATGTAAATATTTTGTTGATCCGTGAGGAGATGCTATTAATTAGATTTACCCATAACCGCAACTTAACCTAACAACCTTAACTTAACCATAAATTAAGTGGTCAAGCATTCGGGTATGCGAACCTAGGATCCCGGGTTCGATCCCCTAATATCTGCTGGCCACTTGTCATTATTTGGTATTACTGCCAAGTGGCCAAAGACTACCTAAATTGCTGCCATGCATTTGAGGCTTAAGCAGCAATAGCCTCTCGTCCTTCTCAACATATTTAAAAAAGAATGCAAACATTCAAGGCAACACTATTAAAAACTTAAAAACCTACGCCAAATAACAGGCAAGAGGCAAGTCCATCCTTCCTCTATAAAGCCTACTGGCGCCAACAGTTTGATGTAGAAAAAAAACCTAACTTAGCACAACCTAACATAACTTCAAAGACGTTTAGTGAGGTAAATAATGGTGAGCACTGTCTGAAACCTTCACAGATGTGTTGTAGTTGTAAAGAAATATCCCTAAATTAACCAAACCTTAACCTTTATTGACAAATAACAGAACCTTGTGCAAACCAAACTAAACTTTACCTTATTCTCAAAGAGAAGGTCTCACAGAAAACATTGAATATCTCACAAACTAGGAATTTGCAACGGAAATGTAATCAAGAAAACCTACTCAGAATGCATCAGATAATGTAAGAATGCAACCATCAATTCTCTAAAACATTCTGGTGAAGATGTAAAATAATACCCTGTGATGTTATTTTGTGGGGGTTATTTTAAGTGTGCCCATTTATATCCCACCTATTCAAAAAGTCCAGATTCAAGTTTTTAGGCTTGCTGTTAATTCATAATTTTTTAATGAATTTCAACCAGAATAAACTACATACCAACTACATCTACATACATCGCAAGATTGGAACAGAAATCATCCCCCCCCCCGCCCCCCCCCCCCCTTTTTTTTTTTTTTTTTTTTTTATTATTATTATTATTATTATTTTTTTTTTTTGTCAATTTACATATTTTCTTGGTAACTGTGGTGTGCCGAAGGTTCTTTAAGGAAATCCAGGTTGGTGGAGACCAGTATATTTCGGAGAACTGAAGGTAACAGGTGGTAGGGAGACAGGGGTCTACGCCTGTGTGTATACAGCACCCAGCTCGTCTGACTATCCCGCGGGCAGGGATGCGCGGGGTTGCTAGCTAGGCTTTATTGGGAGGAATACTTCTCTCTATCTATGCTGGTTAGGGATTACAGATACATCACATATCCACACCTCCCTCCCCCCTTACGCTCGTAGCACGTTCTCGAGCGGACTCTTTTCTGCGAATCTGGGTGAACAGTGTGGGGCCATGGGAGGGTCATTAGCTAAGGACCTGCTGTTCTCATCTGAGCAAGGGACCACAGGGATCTGGGGAGAGGTACCATCACTAGGAGAGGGAACTGGTCGGAGGTGCCTTCGATTCCGCCACCAGACTCTGCCACTAGGGAGGCGTACTTGGTACTCCCGGGGCCCACTACGGCCCGTCACTACCCCGACCTTGTCCCAGTGGTAAGACGTCGGGTCCTGGATCCTCACACGCTGTCCGACACTCAACATGGGAAGGGTACGGGCGTGTTGGTCGTACTGACTGTGGACTTGGTCAGCACGAGCGGCGGCTCGGCGGTCGCAGTCCTCGGTCCTGGCCTGCCATTCTTGCAAGAAGGATGCGGGGTGGGCCGGGACACAGGTGCGGAGGGGCTGGCCGTACAACACTTGCGCAGGAGAACGACCAGTAGGGGTGGGGGTGTTCCGTAACTCCAGGAGGCCCCTGTCGAATTCCTCGCAGTCAATGTTCCCCGTAGGCGCTGTCTTGATAATAAGGTGCTTCGCGGCCTTGACAGCTGCCTCGGCGTGGCCATTAGATTGGGGATAATGTGGCGAGGTCACCACATGATGGACGCCTCAATGTTCAGTGAAGTTCCTGAAGTCCGCGCTGGTGAAAGGGGGTCCGCCGTCAGTCCTGAGGCGGAGAGGGACACCAACTTCTCGGAAATAGCGGCAAAACATCCGAGTCACTCTGGTGGATGTGGTATCCTTGCCGCAAGGGACGATTACGGGCCAAGCAGAGAGAGTGTCCACGATTACTAAGAAGGCCTTCCCCGCAACCTGGAAGAAGTCAGCGGACACGGACTCGAAGGGTCTGGTGGGGTGGTCGTCGCACTGTAGGGGTTCTCGTTGCTGGCTAGGTTGCAACAGCTGACATGGCTCACAAGCTTCGACCGTGTTCTTGATGTCAGAGTCGATCCCAGGCCAGAAGACAGTCTGACTAGCTCTTCGTTTGGTGGCCTCCACACCACGGTGACTGTCGTGGAGGCGGGCTAGGGTGGTTCGTCGTAATGTGGCAGGAATGATAATGCGTTGACCGTATAGCACCAACTCTCCGTCTGCGTAGAGGCTGTCCCGTAGCTTCCAATATGGGAGAACTGAGTTGTGCAAGTCATAGCGGTTGGAAGGGAAGCCAGAGTTCACATAGGCGAGGAGGCGATCGTAGGCAGGGTCGGCCTTCGCTGCGACTCGAAGACCCTGTAGGGTCCTATCAGCGTCGATGGGGGATGGTGGCTGGTCCTCGGATGTGATGACGTTGCACGTAAGGATGCTCCTGACTCGCTCTGCAGTCTCATCGCACTCTGTCTCATCTTCGGTCATGGGCTGGCTCACTGGGGCTTGGGAGAGTGCGTCGGGAATACAGAGCTCCTTGCCAGCGTGCCACACGGCTGTGAAGATGAAGGATGAGACCCTCTCCTTCAGTCGTTGGAGACGGGGGTTTTCGACCGCGTCCAGAGTGTAGGAGTTAAGGATGGGGATGAGCGGGCGGTGGTCTGTCATCAAGGTGAAGTGTGGTAGGCCTGCCAGGTACAGCCTACACTTTGACATGGCCCATGCGACGGCGAGCATCTCCAGCTCAATGGTGGCATACCTAGTCTCAGCGTCTGTGAGGAAGCGTGAGCCACACTGAACTAGGCGCATTCGTCCATGGCCGTGGTCTTGGAGGAGAGCGTACCCAATACCATACAGGCGCGAGGCATCAGTTTGGAGGACCACAGGTAAGGCCGGATCGAAGGGTGCTAAAACAGGTGGCGACAGCAGGGCCTGCTTGACCTCTTCTAATGCTTTGTCGTGGTCGGGAGTCCAAGTGAATGCGCGTTTGGGACTGAGTAGAGGGCATAGAGGCTGGGCCTTGGCTGCAATGTCCGACGTAAATTCAGCCAGCTGGTCGACGAGGCCTACGAAGGAGCTGAGGTCAGTCACGTTGGCGGGCTTTGGGAAGTCTCGTATGGCCTTGACCTTGTCCTCGTCCGCAGAGATACCATCTGCCGATATTTGGTATCCACAGAAGCTGACGGTAGGGGCGGCGACCACAAACTTTTCCTTGTTCAGCGTGATGCCATAAGTGCGGCACCTGGTCAGCATCTGGTGGATTCGGCGTATATGTGTGGGCAAGTCCTCGTCAAAGAGGAGAATGTCGTCCACCACCTTGACGCATTTGGTGACACCCTGAAGAGCCATGTCACCTCGGAGGTAGTAGGCATCGCCGGTGGCTGCGAATCCCATCGGTCCACGGCAATGCATGTATCGTCCATATGGCGTGATGAAGGTGGTCAGGTGGCGGTCCTCCTCTGCAAGCTTAATCTGCCAGTACCCATGTAGCGCATCCGCTGTCGTGAAGAACCGTGAGGAGGGAGTGACACTGCGGACCGCTGCGAAGGATGTAGGCGAGGGATGGGTGGGGCGGGACACTTGCGAATTCAGCTTGGTGAGGTCCACCGTCACACGCACACCGGTGTTCTTCGCCACCAGGACCATAGGATGGCACCACTCTGATGGTTCATCACCGGCGGGCGTGATGATGCCTTGCTCGACCATGGACTCTAGCTCTGCCTTTACCTGACCCTGAAAGGCGAAGGGTATTGGCCTGGGTGTGTGGATGGCGAAAGGTGTGGTGTTGTCTTTGAGGTGGATCCGCATTGGTGTTCCCGTCATCTTCCTCAGTGGGGCGGTTTTCAAGTCTGCTTTAGAGACCAAAACGTCACTGAATTCTCGTAGGAAGTAGTCTCGTGCGGCTTTGGGTGACGTAGGGACAGGCAAGGTCATCTCGACGCATTGGTTCACATGCGTCACTTCTAGGATGGGTCTTGGGAAGTCGGGCGAGATGATTGCCAGTTCCTGACAATGGCTGTAGGACAGGAGTGGTGTCTGGACTCCGTCGTGGACCTGTATGTTTGCAACACATGACCTGTTGCCAAGCCTCAAGGTTGCCTGGAAGCATCCCACAGCAGGAGACATTCGTGACCCGTTGGCTGTGAGCATGTTCGTAGAAGGCAGTGAGAGGAGACTGCTTCTGGGTATCTCCAGTATGTCCAGGTGATGGGTGCCGAGGACTGTGACGTCGGCCCCTGTGTCAGGTAACATCTATAGTCTGCTGGTCTTGTTACCAAAGCGGAGATGCACGCTGACAGGCTGTGGAGACGTACCGTTAGAAGCGTTGTTCACGCGACGACAAGTGCTGAATTTCCTGCCTGAAGAAGGGGAAGCTCTACCAGAAGTCTGAGGGCTGTAGCATCCCTTGTTCGTGGTGGTGGTCTTGCAACATCGCTCGAAGTGTCCTGTTTTGTTGCAAGAGCGGCGCTTGGTTTCGTTGGCCGAGCATTTGGGTGTTCGACCCCAATGTCCTTTCTGTCCACAGTTGTGACAAGTGTTGCTGGCTGCTGGACACTTTCCTGAACTGTGCTGACGGTGGCAAGATTGACAGAGAGCACGAGAGGGACTGTTTGACGCCTGAGTCTGCTGTGAAGAGGCCGTCTTTGCATGTCGCTGGTTCTTTTTGTACGTGGAGACGACACTTAGCTGACTCGGGGAGGTGTGAATGGCGGAAGCTGTCAATCTAGCAGCCTCGTATGAGCGGCAGCAGGCCACAAAGTCCTGGAGAGAGGATCCTGCGGTAAGAGAGAGGAGGCGCTGCACAAGTTCCTCGTCCCTCACGCCCATGAGTATAACCATCTTTAGTTGTGTCTCAGTGCAAGTAACTGGGTCGCCTGAACACAAGTCCACCTCTTCTGCCAAGTTCTTGAGTCTGACGTAGAAGTCGCTGACAGTTTCTCCTTCCGCTTGTTTGCAGTAAAGCAGTTCACGGCGGCGGAGAGCCTCGTTTCTCAAGCTCTTGAAGTGAGACTGGAGACTGTCAAGCACCTCATCGACGGAGAGGTGCGTGTCCGGAGGTATGCCAAGGGTGTGTTCCAGGAGTCTCTGGACGTCTAAGGAGACGCACGTCCTGAGCTGGATGAGCTGCTTGGCATGGATCATGTTAGCGAGGTCGATCATCGTAGCATAGCCCTGCCACCTGCGGCGCCACTGCCTGAACACCTGGAAAAAGGCGTCTGCTTGCAGTGTTGGAGGACTAAGTACTGCGGGTTTGCTAGATGAGTTTCTCACTGGGGGTTGGGTAAGCGATGAAAGAAGATTGACGGGAGGAAGGCCAGGTGTGGTAGAGGGCGAAGAGGAGTGTGACGTTACGTTGGTCGTGTGGTGGGCTGCGTGGACGGGTTGCGACGATAACATCTGTAGTGCAGCCATGAACTTGTCGTTGTCTTCACTCCTCTGTTGCTGCTGTTGCACCCAGCGGGCTTCCTCTTGTGTGCGTCGGTGTTCTTCATCTCTGCGGTGTCTCTCTTCGTCTTGAAGGCGTGATTCTTACATGAATCTGATGAGGTTCGTAATATCGGGGTTGCTGTTCCCGGGCGTGTGCGTGAAGGTGTGTGGGACTGAGGGTGGCGAGCGGCTGTGCGTGGCTGCGGCATCCTCTTCACCGTGACCTTGGAAGGACAGCAGTGTGTGTACGGCTGCACCCTCTGGGTCACAAAACTCGTCGGAGAAGGACAGCAAATCTCCATTGTGTTGTGACATGCTGTAGTGCGTGTTGTGAGTGCGTGTGTATTTACCTAGTTACCTAGTTGTGGTTTACGGGAGGGGAGTAATCTCATATTGTCCCGTCTTTATATCTTACTTTATCCAACTTAGCTTTAAAGCTGTGTACACTGGTGGCGTTTACAATATCTCCACTTAATTCATTCCAGTTGTCGACCACTCTGTGCGGAAAACTGTACTTCTTGATGTCCCTGATACAACGCTCCTTCTTCAGCCTCTTTCCATGTCCCCTTGTACTTCTGGCCTCCAGATTTAACAACTCTCCATCAATTCTATCCAGGTTGTTCACCATTTTATAAACTCCTATCAAGTCCCCTCTCTCTCTCCTACTCTCAAGCGTAGGAAGTTCCAGTTTCCTCAATCTTTCTTCATATGTCAACTCTCTCAATTCCGGTACCATCTTGGTGGCTGCGTGTGTGTGCGTATGTGCGTGTGGCCAGCGGGGGAAATGTGGGTGGAGTCTGGAAGGGTAGCGTCAGTCACGGCACTCACTGCTCAGTCACCTCACAAGAAGTGATGAGGGGGGGTGTACTGCACGCGCGCTCTCCCGTGGCATGTCAAGATGCACTTCCCTCCGGGGTTTGGGCACACATGGGGCACTTAACACACACGAAAGCACTGGAAAGTCACACACACTGCACTGAACAACGGAGAAACACACACAAGCACTGCACTATGCACAACACTGTAAATCCTGGGTGGCGGGAACTTCTCTTGTTGTAGGCGGGAGCCTTTCACAAGGCTGTTATGGCGATATAGCTGGTCCCTGGAGCTGCTCACTGCGCCATGTGGTGTGCCGAAGGTTCTTTAAGGAAATCCAGGTTGGTGGAGACCAGTATATTTCGGAGAACTGAAGGTAACAGGTGGTAGAGAGACGGGTCTACGCCTGTGTGTATACAGCAGTATGCCCGGCTCGTCTGACTATCCCACGGGCAGGGATGCGCGGGGTTGCTAGCTAGGCTTTATTGGGAGGAATACTTCTCTCTATCTATGCTGGCTAAGGATTACAGATACATCACATATCCACAGTAACGAGCTTCAGGTGACATGTTGTCAAGTTGTGCTCCAATGTGGCGGACAGGAAGTACGATGATGTGGTCATGCAAACTCTCGGGTCTATTTACAGTCACCCAGCCTACAATTTCATGATGTGCCTTATGTTTTCTGGTGATACATATCGTGAATTGATTGATTTTCTATCTCTTTTCCGTCGCAGATGGGAGTTATTGGGGGACCTGTGGAAAATCAGGGTTTTTGAGTGAGGGAAGACGAAATAGTGATTCACGCTAATAAATAAACATGATATCTTCTAAATTATCATAACCTAATAGAACTTTAAGTAACCAAAGAAATCTAAGGTGAAAACCTATTTTATGGGTAATCTTATGTAACCCAACCTAACTTAACCTAACCTAGCCTAACTAGAACTCGTGTAATAGCCTCCTAGCTGGGGGTCTAATTTCCCACCGGTCCCCCGAGATCATTGGGGATGAGGAGTAGGCATAACTTGAAAAGGTAAATCTGTATAACTACTGCTTGGATGACATTGATATAAATATGAAGTCGTACATACTATACATAGTGTACTCAACACATCTGTGAAGATTTCAGGTGAAATTAAGTGTCGTTGGCTTGCTACGCTCTCAGTCATTGGAGTCAAACAGTATGTAACGAACGCACAGGTCAAATATCTCACTTGCTTTTCCCTTCTTAAACTTTGCAGCAAAATCCAAAGTCCTGTATCAGTGCAGGTATCCATGAATGAATTGATGATATGACCTTTCATCTACCTCGTATTTGCTACAAAGCCATTGAATCATTCTTATTGGCTAAAAATTCTGAAAGGACTACTTCATAGTGATGTAGAATCTAGCATACACCAAAAAATAATAAGCGAAGTGAAAAAAGTGTTGTGTGGAAGCCCGCAGAATCCCTGCTAAATGCATAACACTAAAGGACAGGATATTTATTTATCTTTTCTTTCACCCTATGACTTGTCCATCCCTCACGAAATCTTGTCCACCCAGATTAAATAACACTAATATAGATATTTCATGTATCAAACACTCACAGCATTTTGCTATTTTCATTAACATATTTATTTTATCTTAAATTCCAGCTTGGAGATCCAGAAGGAAAAGTTGTTGAAGGGAAAATCTTTCATGTGGTAGCTGATGACCTTTACATTGACTTTGGAAGCAAGTTTTACTGTGTTTGTCCAAGGCCTCAAAGGAATGCACAGTAAGTGTTAGTTCTTACTTATATCCTATCATATTCAATCCACCTTGCATTGTAGTACGAGTAGGAAACTAAAGGTGAATGATGGGAAAAAGTAAGATGATGATCGTTGAAAGGAGGAAAGTAGAGGTGGTTGATTTTAATATACCTTAGAGGGTTAGTGTGCTAGCAATAGGAAGGTGTGAAGTAGTTCTAGGAGGAGAGAAAATGTAGGAAGTGAGAGTTTTAAGTATTTGGGAACAGTGTCATGCAAACATGGATGGGTGGATGAAGAACAATGCTCACTTTATGGCAACAGCCTCATCTCATCACCGTATTGGATTTGTTGATGCATTCCATGTCCGAATCTATGGAGTGCATCAGCTAATAAAATGCTGTGATGAGACAAGGCTGTTACTATATCGTGAGCTTTGTTATTGACAGACTCGGCTTGACAGAGTATAGTACGTACTGCATTTCAAGACTTTAGTATCAGCCATGTTTTAGAGTAAAGTATGTACTGCAATTCAAGATTTAAGTATCAGCCATGTTTTGGTGAATACAAGTACGTACTACAAATCTGTGCTGTTTTGGTATGTTTTAGTGAGTTCTTATTGTGTGGAGGGGCTAGAGAGGTAATAATTGGATAATTCAGACTTTTGGCTAATTTGACCCAGGTTTCCCCCAAATTAGGTCGAATTATAGAGGTTTTAGTGTATTATAAATGAGAACAGAAAACATACATTTGCAGAATCACTTCTGTTTTCATTACTTGACATTGGTAAATAATTTAAGAAATCTTCTATTCAAGGAGTTATGTTCGGGGGGCCAGGGTACGGCTGCGTCTTCAGGAGCTTGAGCTGGCCACACGTTTTCTGGGGTCTTCTTCAGACATGACTCTCCTGGAGGCTGATGCAGGACTGCTGGGCCTTCTACAGACTCCCAGAAGCAAATGACTTCCTATGAAATGATGGTTAGTAGATAAAAAAAAATTATTATGTAGCATCAGGTCAGTATTTTCCATTATTATTGACAAATTGTTCATCTATTGAAGGAGATAGCCTAGCTTATCTTCACTTAATTTTGATGAAACTGACAAGTGAGGCATGTGTAACATTTATAGTTTGGTTCTAAGATTTTTATCTGACGTCTCAGGAACTTGTACTTTCTTGAGTAAATTTATATTAGATTTGTCACCTATCAGTGGCTTCTGAAGGTTGGGTTGAAAAGGTTATCTATGGCTGCACCCTTGGAAGTTAATAACTTATGGGAAATTCACTAATGTATTCTGGGACTGGCGGAAGCCAGTACAGTAGAGAGAGAGCTGAGGTCATCACAACATGGCCGCTCGACAAAAGCGGAGGAGGAAGAGGAGGGATCCCGCATTTGAAGCTTTAGGATGTTGAATTCTTATAAGGAGATGAAAGGAGGGAGAGAGAGAGGAATGGTGGAGAGAGAGAGAGAGAGCTGACGTCATCACAACATGGCCGCTCGACAAAAGCGCATAGAGTTCCATCACTGCATCCTTTGAATTTTTTGCACCCTTTGAATATAAGTGATGCACAGGTACTGCCCGTACCCTTGGAATTTCGCACCTTTTGAGTGCGCACCCTTGTGGGGCTGACTGTATTAGTAATTGCTCACCATGTATGAGTAAGCTTGTTCATCTGTAGATATGCTGTTTAGCCCATGACTTTATAAGTGGATGTTTCTGTGTTTTTTATTGAGGATATATCAAACGCCAGGCTGCCTTAATTTACTGTATTATATTTACAAATTAACAAATACAGAAGATTATAAGTGAGCCTAACAGAGACCTCGTCACTCACAAGCACCAGTGAGAACTGTCACATCTCTGTCCGCTGCCATGGTTTCACATCTTGGGTGCTCTGAGAGTCTAAACATACATATACATAAGTGGCTATATCCTGAATCAAGGATTACTTGCTGTATTTTGCAGCGCAAAATGCGCACTTTTTTCACTAAAAAAAATTACCCCTACATGGTATACGCCAAAGGTACAAATTTTTATCAATATTTTGGTCCTGTCCAATAGTGACTGTAAACTTACCTTTATTATTGTTTATGATCCTTCATAATCCATAGCTGTGCTTATAATATGTTGCCTTAGAGTACAAAGTGAACAAATAACCAGTATAGAAAAATACTCAAGTACATTGTTGCCAATTCAAGCAGTACAAGATACTTAAAAAAAATACAGATTGGAAAAATGAAATTATCTGTCTTCAATATTTACCATTAACATTGGGCTACTGTACAAGTGCAAATAATATTTCTATAATTGAAACACAAAGATCTAATTGTTACCATTGAATAGAGAATATGAAACTGCATCAGTAGATGTAAGTAAAAAAAGTAAGTTCTTTAGAAAGCAATGTCGGCGTTTTCTAAATATTTATCGAGCATTTTAAGCACAATTTAATTTTCCCCAAATTGTTGTCTTAAAGCTTATGGTGTGCATTATACACTGTAAAATACAGTACCAATATTATTATGATATGAAAAATAGTAGTAAAAGTCCCTAATTGTTACTAGATATCAATTAACTTTATACAAAGAGAATTTTAATATTCTAATAATGAAAAAGATAAATTCCTATATATCCTGAGTAAACAGGCATGCCCATAGCCCTTTACAGGAAGCTTTCTCGTCTGCCTCGCCCACCTTGCATACAGGGAAAACCTTAGGAAGATAAAGTAATAATACAGTAAAGCCCTTATAACTCGGTATGATAGGGACTCTGGCCTTGCCGATTTATGTTAATGCCCTCCTGATATGGGTGAAAATTCAAAATATTGAATACAGTACTGTAAAAGCATAAAAACAATACTTACCAGTGAGGATATGTACAGAAGATTATGAGTATGAGTGAGACCGATAGAGGCCCTGTTATTCACAATGCAGTGGTAAGAACTGCTCATCATGTTAGGTGCTCAGCTAGTTTAATAGTGCATACCATATTTCCCGTCATATAAGATGCACGGAAGTTGAAGAATTATTTGAGAAAATACTGAAAATCTCACTTTTTCTCTGGGCTTCGTATCCCTTCTATCAGTAAAGTTTTGGACAAAGATTGTAGGGTAATGAGCATTCTCCTACTGGACTATTTTAGCAAAACATGCAACTAACCTTATAAATACTGGTATTTATAAAGTTAAACTCCCACATTTTCCCTTAACTTCATAGCCCTCTCAGTAAAATTTTGGTCCAAGATTATAGACTACTGGGTATTCAACTGCTAAACTACCTGTCTAAGAGGGGCTGTTACAAAGGCTAAGGCTCCAAACCACAGACCAAACAGCAGTGGCCGGCACGTCATATATAGCATCAAAGTACTGGGATCAGGTTTTAAAAAAAAAAGTTAAGGAGTTAGTTAAAGAGAGTATAAGGAAAGTGGATGAAGAGTTTGGTATAAAGCTGAGTGTAAAGTTTAATGAAAATAAAAATTGTTTTAGAAGGAAGTTAAGAAAGAGAGGAGTAGGTGGTGAGAATTAAGAGAGTGGATGGAGTTTGTGTAAATGGTGAAGAGGTGAAAGAAGTATGGAAATCACTTTGTATGTTAATGAATGAGAAGATAGAAAGGGAAGCAATAGTGTTGAGCATGAGTATGGAAGCGGAGGAAAAGTGTGTGTGTGTGTGTGTGTGCAAAAAGGAATTTATTGAAATGAAGCAAAGAAAGCAATAGACAAACTTAAGTGTGGTAAAGGTACAGGCATGAATGGAATAACTGCAGAAATGTTAGAATATGGAAGAGAAACAATGGTGGAATGGATGTGTCTGATAAGTGACCTGACCTTGCATGGAGATAGAGAGAAGTACCAGATAAATGGACGAAGGCAATTATTGTAACTCTGCATAAAGGTAAAAATAGTTAAGATGATTGTAATAATTACTTAGTGTGCCAGGAAAAGTGTGTGGGAGAGTCCTGGTGGAGAGATGATGGAAGTAACTGAAGGAAAGGTTAGCGAGGAGCAGGGAGGGTTTAGGAAAAGAAAGGATGTGTAGTTTGGATATTATTTGCAATTAAAGTGATGGTAGAGATGTACTTAGTGAAGGATGAAAAACTATATGCAGCCTTCATTGATAAGGAAATTCATTGAAATGTTCTGAAAATTTATGATGTTGGAGGACAGTTGTTGGGAGGAGTGAAGGCATTTCATAGGGAGGCAAGTGCGAGTGTAAGGGTGGATGGAGAGGTAAGCAAAAGTTTTCCAATATTAGTTGGGTTGGGACAAGGATGTTTAATGTCGCCATGGCTGTTTTATTATTTTCGCAGATGGGTGTATGAGAGAAATGAAAGCTTAAGTGTGGAATGTAGGTGCAAGATGAAAAATTTATGAAAATGAGTGGGTAGTGGTGGCATACTTCTTTGCAGAGAGTGAAGAGAAACTAAAGAGAGTAGTGGATGAATTTGTATTGTATGTACGGGAAGAAAGCTGAAGATGAAAGCTCGGAAAAGTAAGGTGATGGTCTTTGAAAGCAGGGAAGAAGAGTGGTTGATTTCAATTCACCTTATAGCGTGAGTGTGCCAGCAGTAGGAAGGTGTGAGGTAGCTCTAGGAAGAGAAAATGGAGGAGATGTAAGAGTTTAAGAATTTGGGAACAGTGCTGTGCATGCATGGAGGGATGGAAGGAGAAATAAGAGAGGACTGTGAAAGGCAGGTGTGTCATTGGGTCATTTACAAGGATTGTGAGAGGAAGGAATATAATTAGAATGCAATTAGTTCAAAGAGATCAGAAGAACAGCCAGGCCAACTGTGACACCAACTGGGCAGATTTCATTAGGTATGAGAATGGTACCAGTACGAGTGTTCAGTTGGGTATCAGAGGACAATGGGAAAGGTTTCCCTTCAAGGTCTTTGTGGGTGAGCATAACTTGAGCTTGCGATTCTGTATCAGCAGCGACTAGGCGAGATCTGTCAGGTTGTGTGTGAAAGGTTACCCTTCCCACCTGTCTTTGGATGCATTTTTAAAATTACTGCTTTTTAATTAGGGAGTATGAGCAGTGATATGAAAGTATTTGTTCCATCGGCAAGGTTCAAAGAGGCTACAAAAAGGAAGATGATTAGTGGTAGTAGGTGGGCAAGGATGAGTTGAGTTGACAGTCTCAGTTTTGGAAGAGGGAGAGGTCAGAGTAGAGGGTTGGTGAGTGATCTAAGTTTTAAGGTGGTTATAATAATAGAGGAGATTGGTGTTAGGGAAGGAGGTAGAACAGGTGGAAGGCACGAGGGAGTTGCCAGATGGGTAGTTAAGGGAGTTTTCAGAGCTGAAGTCGGAGGTGTTTCCTTGTCAAAGCCAGGGAATTCTGAGTGATTAATATTTTGAGGTGCATTCCCAATGCATGTTAATTTTAAATTTCCATAATTGGCCATGGTGAGCTAAATGTAAGTGAGGGATATAACTTGTTTGTTCCCCGTAACCCCAATTGGACAATGAAAGAGGAAGGGTATACTGTGCCATGGCATCCTCAGGCCATTCATCTGAGCTTGTAGTTAGCCTTTCATCCTCTTAGCACGGCTCTCGCACTTTAGGAAAAGAAAGGGATATTGGGAGGTGAGAAAGAAAAGACAGATGAAATAAGGCTTGAAACTTACTCTATGTTGGATATCTTATTAACACCAAAACCTAATTGGTATGTAAAATCTTCCAGCAGATGGTAAAGAAAATTTTTATCATGCACAATATTTTATTATCATAAAGCTACAGACAAATACATTAATGTCTTCAAGAAAATAAGGACTATACTGTTGTTAAAAAAGTCAGTCAAGTTTATACAAAACTTTGAAAATGTCCCTAAACATTCTTAAATAACTATCTTCGATATGGATCTTGCATAAGCATTATCCAGTTACATTTAGTTTTTATTATAATTCTAAAGCATAATTTATTACTTAAAATTTGCATATGTCCAAAGTTTTGCAAACCAAATGAGGAAGTGGACAAGTCCATTCATATTGCTGTGGAGTGACTCATGGTGTCCTCCCAATAACACTAAGTAAACAGGACACCAACCCTATGGATTTATTTTTATATATTATTTTGATACTATGAAACACTCTTTAACATATAAAAGCTATCAGAAACAAATCAATATATTCTGAGATAATTGTATAACATAAAAATTAAATATATATAATCTGTCATATATATCAATCCATAGGGTATCAATTCACATGTATATACAACAGCATAGGAGCCAACACCAATAAGCAGATATTTACATCACATACAATACATAGAGAAAATTGGATTATACATCAATAAAACTCTTGAATTCTTACATTCCTAAACACACATCTTATGTGGCAATTAGCAAAAGCTTTGTAAAACCTAAGATATCATAAAATACTTTGTACTATGGAATAAAATATCAAGATACACTTCTCAGTAATGAGGTCCTTGGTTTGCTTCTTGGCAATGGTATAAAAATTGTTCAGTATTTGTATAGTTAGATGCCCAAAAGTGTTATTTTCTATTGCATAGGCAATCATGTGATGCATGGTAAAACAAATGTTTAATATAAATGAAAGACAGGTAGTCACTGAAATGTACATGATGCCACCACTCCTCCCCCTCCTTGGACTCCTGATAGGTGAGGTAGACCTTCCACTACCTAAAAACATATATAACAAAGATTTCTCATTGTTACTTAAATACAACTTAGTTCTTGAGTTAATATTCCTGGTTCTAGTAAAATATACTATTATATTGATTGCTCCACCTCTTGGCCAGACAGAGCAGACTTTCCTGAAGACTCTTCCTGCCTGCAGTTTTTTATTCACAAAACAAATAAAACACCAAGTGACTTTACATCCACTAAGTCTACCACATGCGAGATTTCGGTCAGAGACAAACTTGTGCAATCAAAGGCCATGTTGTTTCATGTTTTGATATTGATGGTCATTCCTTGGTAGTGTTATCATAATCACTTAAGTTGATGTGTCATGGAGCCTTTACTTTGTTTTTGCTCCTCATTGTTATGGACTACATATATGGCAACTGTAGCACCAGAAGTAAAGAGAGCCTTCTGTGTTTTACAATATACATTTGTATATATTAAAATGCTATGGTTTTCACATAGATATATCTAACTCTAAGTATTTAGAGATCATTAGTTATAAAATCTATTTAAAGCACTCTTAGTGGTAGCCAGTGTCACCACTTTTCTGAGACCAAGATAACATTGGCCTGTAGGAAGGTATTGATGTGAAGGTTTAAAAAAAAATGTTCATAAGTGGCTATTATTTATACTATCTCGTACCTCATATCCTAATAAAGGAATGAGTACTACCTATACACCACTTAAAATAAAAAAAGCAAATAACTAATGTAGACTATAATGCATATAAAACATGGTTCTGAAAGACTCGTCGAACTGTGGATTCTTATGAACCTGCTTTTTCAAACTACCTGAAAAAAATGAGCATTTAATAGCCTCTTGGTATCCACTTGTGTACTCTGTTATAATGATATGCAACTGAAAAATAAAACATGACATCACAACACAAAGCTGAATGAATGTACCATAGGAAAAAAAAAGATGGCAGTGGTGTTGCTCCAACTTAAGTAAATGAGGTACAGTACACCCAGCCATGTCAAGAAATCACTGCTGCCACCACTAGGTTGTAGCATTTGCCTGTGAAGTAGCCATCACACAAGCACATTTAATTAACGTGATGTGACATACAGTGTATATATCAATAAGAGTTATGTGGTTTCAGTAAAGTTTTAAATTGTCACTTGTACAACATATGACAAACCGCAAACTCACTTGTGTGATAGCACCTTATTACTCCCCCAGCCCAGATGATTCCAGTGCCTCCACCAGTAGAATCTTACAGTCATGCTCTTTTATCAAGTGAGCTTTCATTGTTTGAATGTTAACAGTAAAATGGACACATTCCCCAAACCATCTAGATATGTGAGCAGTGGACGGTAAAGGAAGTTTGAATCATGGCAATATACATCATATAACATTGGAAACTGGTTCTATAGTGGCTGCTTGAGACACTGTGCTGGGGATATGAGAAATCTTGCCACTTCTTATCAGGGAAATATTTAACGGCAACTTCAATCACTTTTAATTGGAAATGTATGATAGATAATTTTATTCTGATAATGTATTTTCAATTAAAATTAAGTGAAATTTGCTACATGAGCATAGGCATCTGTAGAATTCATGGGGAACAGGTATTTTTTCCCTGAAAGTATTTTACATCCAGTGAAACTATAAGTAAATGAATGTGATCTAGTACATTTTAGACTTTCATTGTGTGTATTACCGTAGTTCTTAGACTGTTTTGGTTCATATTTTGTTTCTTCACTGCTAGAGGTATGTATCATGTGAAGCATCTTTGCAGTAGGGTGGGTGGGAGGGGAGAAGGCTTGTGTTGGTTATGGTGTTTGTTTGTTTTCTTAGACAGTCACAGTTTGTGTTACGAGTTGTGGGTTTGATTATACTGATCAACTCATAATATATTGATACTGAAAGGTAACCACAACCCAGACCAGAGATATTCAGACAAAATACCTTGCAATCACATTTTTACTGGTGACATGATCAAAATGATATTGGCTGTGACTTGCCACGCAGTGATTATAATTACTGTGCATTGATATTAACCTAAAACAATAGGTAATGACTACTTTATCAGTATGGTTTGTCTTTGTGCTCGTAAACACACTACTAACCTAAAGTAGTTAAATAATAAAGCAAAAATGTTATTTTGCATAGACAATTCAGTGTATGGCCAATGGTGACACCACTTATGTAACCAATGTGTCTGTTTAGGGATAATTATATGGCTCTTCATATTGTCATACAGAAAATTTGTTCCAGTAATTTCGTATTTAATTGTAGTTTACCAAGAACTGAACTATAATTAAAAATAACTTACAACTTTTGATCTGTAACACTTTTGCCTCCCAGCAAACATTGCTGCAGATACCCCTGCTCAGGAGTTATGAGTCAATATACATTTGTACGAGTCGTCACAACGCTCTAAATTATCATGTACCTCAAAGTTCTTGTTGTCCATGCCACAAGTTAGACAGTAGTGTTTGGAGTCTGTTGCAAACACCTCATTATATTTATCTTGAGCATTGTGAGATCCAATCTGGTCACTGACTAAACCTTCTGCCTCCGGGCCATGTCACGCTTGCATACATTATTAGGACTCCCACTTCCAAAGTGATGGTGCAATTAAAAATCATATCTGCCACTACCCTAAATTGATATAAATTATATATTATTGAAATGAGCATATTTTCTCCTATAAGTACATGTTCAATTGGCAACCAGTTGTCTTTGATGTCATGTTCTAAAATCAATTATAAACATCTTCATATGTCTTTGATGTTATCTTCTGTAATCAATTCAAAACTGATCTACATATGTCTTTGATGTCATGTTGTAAAATCAATTCAAAAGGGATCTTATTATTTCCCCGTTTGAAAGAACTACTTGAATGATTTCATTGTTAAAGATTTTGCATTCTCATTTACTAGATTTTATGCAAAAATATTCGGGCATATAACTACATGCATTTTTAATTTTTCAATGAGTAGTCAATTTGATTTTAGCTGAAAATTGATACATGGAAAATCTAACTTTAGTTATATAATTCTTTTTTACACTAAAGGCTAACGTTGCAGAGTTTACATTTATAAATAAAAATTTTGTGTTAAATGCTTTTGACATGAAGATTTATCTTTAAAATGTCATTATTTTGAACTGCAAATCTTCCAAGACCTTAAGCATAAAATAACAAATATTTGTCTAATATTCACAAACACTATAACGTTGTGTATTTTTTCTTCTTTTTTTCAGTGATCATCTACTTTCACCTGCATTTCTGGCACTGCCCATCCAACTCAACTGGAACAAACACGAATGCAGAACTAAACCACATCAAAGTATTGGCACGCTGAAAAACTATCAATTATTGAAAGGTGAGGATGATACAACCTCTACAATAAAAACAGAGCCATCAGCAGGAGAAAACCACAACCATTATCATGAGTGGGAAACTGGTGACCAAAGACATGCGTGTTTGATAGTATTAACTTGATTTTACCTACAAAGCCAAAGTTAATACTAGATACTGGAGGGAAACAATAGGTTACCGTACATCAAGAAAATTTAAAGAGAAGCATATTTTCATAACTATGAAGCAGTTACAGAGAAATAAATGTCCATTTGTTTCTTGACAATAAAAGAAAAATAAGCAAATATGTAACTTTCTGGTATGCTGAAATCGGTTCCACACAGCAGTTTGTGAACAGCACACATCCAATATTTTGCACTGTAGGTGTAGCTACATCTTCCTAATAATTCAGATCACATTCATTGTCTTGCCATTAATAATGTATGTCATTGATATAGAATTTACAGTATTTAGAATATTAACTGTAGTGTGTCATACCACTGGTTGAATTTTATGAAAAATATATTTCAGTAATCACTGTACACAGTGTAAAGGAAAATGTTATAGCATGAAATATCAGTTTCCATTCACTTACAATTCATTCAACTATGTTTTTCATGTGCTTGATATGTTACCATTATCTCTGTATTAGAACTGACTCATAAATAGGCTTTCTCAGTAGACATACGGTACTTCAATGCATGAATAAAACCCAGAAGAATGCTCCTATTCTGACCTGATTTTCTAGTTAGCAAGCAGACTCTTAAATGAGACACTGAGTAAGTACATACTCATGGGAGTTCTGAGTGGTGCCAGTCCTCATCCTGAACCAGTTTGGAAGTCATAAAAAATAAAAATGAATGCAATGCAAAGTTATACATACAATATGGATTTATCACATTGTTCACAGCAAATACATATATCTCGGGTCTTATGATACATCAATTTGCACTATGGTGAACATGGCTAAGTACTTTTATGTCTACCAAAATTTTAATATAATATGTAATGTGATGTAAAAGTACGTACGTTGTTAAATTAAAAAATAAAGGAGCTCTCCTATACATTCAGTGAGTCTTCCACAATGGGCATCAAAATAGTATTACATTTCTTTGTACATTTCAAGTGCTTGGATTCTATGCTCATCAAACACTTTATGTTATAATGATATTTCTACAATTAAAGTAATGTATTATGGTGTGAGAGACTATTCTCAATCTTATTTTAACTTACTGAAATTTATAAACTTTTGTCTTATGCATTACTTAATTTCTCACCAAAAATTTTGTAAACTCTGCAATACATTCTAAAAGTTCCTTGCCTTAACTGTACATAAGTTACATGTAAAATCATACTGTCATGCATCATGGTAGTCACTGAATGACGGACATCTATCTCTTAACGTAAGTGATGCACATGTGGAAGCCTTTATCTAGTCTTTTACCATATACTGGTTTCCCTCGATCAGTAATATTTAATATGGAAATCATGTAATATAATATGTAAAATTTTTTAACTTATATAATTTTTGCAAGGTTGTATCAAGTATTTTTTGTAAATAATTTCTCTGAATTCGTATGATGAATATTCATCATAGTCTTATCATATCTAGATACAGATATGAATGCAAAGTAAATAAATATATTCTCTGTTTATCATTTGGTGATCCAAACCTCAAAGTGGCAGTGATAAAAAGCTTACAAGAAGCCTACCTTTCAGGGTCCATCAGCTTTCCTTTACACAGTGAAAGGCTACTGTAGTCTCACTATCATGTAACAACATCTGAACAATGATCATAATCCTTCTGGTGGATGATCATTGTCCTTAAGCTTTAACACAACTTCTTCACACATCAATGTAAAGGCAGTCACATTCAGTGTCTTTTCCTTCCATATTTAAAATGGTTAGTTTGTCCTTGGATGTGCCAGAATGTTAACATGATATTTTTAGAATGAACCACTGAGTCAGTGGCTGCCACAGGTACCTTACTCTCCAAAACGACTGCAAGCCTTTTTC
>JAXIVD010003621.1:0-44095 GCA_036785275.1 Cancer borealis
CATATATATAAACTACTACACCTATCCCACTGCAATTACATATATATAAAAAACTGCACATTCTTGCTATAGCACAGTCAATCCCTTTATTATGCGGCGCAGAGAGAGAGAGAGAGAGAGAGAGAGAGAGAGAGAGAGAGAGAGAGAGAGAGAGAGAGAGAGAGAGAGAGAGAGAGAGAGAGAGAGAGAGAGAATCCTTTGGGCCACTAAGCCATGGTGTACATAGGCATCGGCACTCCCCACACCCGAGCCTTTTATGTTGAGCATTTATTGTTTATAATGTTCTTATTGATATATTATTGCTTTATTTCATGTTATAGGCGCAATTGACATGAAAGCATAAGCATTTTCTGCTATCACGCACACTTGCATTAACCTATTAGGTGTGATATCAGAGGGATGGGTATACAACAGTAAAAACAAGGAAAGTACCAACCAATGTTGTTTTTTTGTGTTATGCAGCAATCTACCATAGAGAGAGAGAGAGAGAGAGAGAGAGAGAGAGAGAGAGAGAGAGAGAGAGAGAGAGAGAGAGAGAGAGAGAGAGAGAGAGAGAGAGAATCCTTTGGGCCACTAAGCCATGGTGCACATAGGCATCGGCACTCCCCACACCACACATCCTACTCCTCTAGACGTAGCGAATAGAAACTTTACACAATTGCTTTCCCAAGCTTTCATGTATCAATATATGACTTGCTAGTTAAGGGGACTAGTTTGGGGGAAAAATTAATCGATATGCATTATAGTGAAAACCCAGCCCTAGTAAAGACTGAGCTAATCAAGTCTTGGTTACTATTTCAATATAAACATTTCATGAAAGAATATTTTATAATTTTCTATGGTGTTGCTCTTCCCTGGTAATCTCTTCCACCTTCACCTATTTGCAATCCTCACCATTGGGAATGGCAGTTCCGTAAGCCTGGGATGAAGGAGGACACATCCCCACACGTCCCTCACGCCAGTCATTGAACAGTTTGTACATGGCAAAGGATACTAAGGTGGCCCAGGGAGTTTTGTCTTCTTGACTGTCTCCAGCAGCAACAGGAGGCTTCACATAGCTGATGAGAGCTGCCTCTGCAGCAGCTTGCTTGGCCAGTTGCTTTGTTGATCCAAGACCTCGATACTTCTGTCCATTAATCTGTGGAAGTGAACCAATCAAACTAAAGGATCTATGCACCACAAAGAAGATACTTCCAAGATTCTACAATCTCATGAGTAAAAATATTACCAAGCAAAAATACATAATATTAAATAGCTCAAAACATTGTCAAACATCCTTTCAAACTATATTACATACCTCCACAAACATGCAATATGGCTTGCTAGTACCCCCATCCTGCTCTGTACTGTAGATGATGCCTGGAACCAGCTCATTGAGGCACATAACAGCATTCTTAGGCTGTGCATACTTCTTGACCCCTCGGTTCTTAGCTCCTGGCACCTTCTTTCTTTTCAATCTGGTGCCTGTCACCATACATTAATTGAAAGGTCACAGCACACTTGTCATTACGAATAAGAAACAATTTTTCAAAGCCTGCCTCTGCCAGCTAGCTAGCACAGACAGGATAAATGAGAGAGGTTTGAGTGAAGTTATGCCACAAGCATCTACCACCTCCCTGTTGAATACTAAGGCAAATCATCACTCAAATATTGTTGGAATGACTGAGCAGGGTTCAGTACTGCCCATACTTCCCTCCTCAGCCAGACATCCATGACAAGTGTGGGCAACCCGCTTCAATTAATAAAACTCTGAAAATGTCTCTACGACTGTTAAGTATACACCCAGCCTCATCATGGCACCTCTAGAAGAATCTTTTGATAGCTCTTTAGGTAGTGAATAATAGAAGCTAGTGACTGCCAATGCAGTGTGAGTTATCACAAGATTCTTCACTGGCTTTCCTGAGTGTTACAACAAGTCGTGAGGAGACATAACAGGTCAGGGGATCAAAGGTGGCCCTGCGTGGTCAGCAAACTAGCTTGCTGTCAAAACAAAGAAGAGGTTTGGTAAATTCAATGTTGAGAGAGAGAGAGAGAGAGAGAGAGAGAGAGAGAGAGAGAGAGAGAGAGAGAGAATAAGAAAAACTTTTACCAGACAACTTATTATAGCATAAACACAAATCTAGCTATGTAATATAATAGTACAGTGGGGTCATCCCTAGTGCACCTAACCAGTTTGCAAATGTGCCCTGCTAGATGTGGATCATGTTAAGGACGAACACTATTTCCATTAATTTCAATGGAGATAAACTGCAATTTGTTCTAAGGTAACACATTGGTTCTAAGTTAACACATACCAAACTCCTCCTGAAAAATAAAATTCCATGAATTTAAAAGATTTGGAAACCTTGATTTATAACCAAATAGGCTACACATTTTTATAAATGGGTATTCCAAAAGTCTGAATATAATTTTGTAGTGTAAAATAACATCATAAATAAAGTCACAGGCAGTAAAAACACAGTACATGCTGGATTTATTAGACGACTATTAAGCCTAATGCTTAATTTAGGGGAAATTTTTGGTATAACCGAAACATTTTCCATGTAGCAGAAAAAAATCTGCAAGATGGAAGAATATTCAAAGTGGCTCCATTAAAACATCTGACAGTGCAATGAAACCATAGTGAAATCAAACCCAAAATGCAAGGAAATTGGCATCGTTATAGACGAGATGCTGCCAGCGTGGGGTGTCCAACATGACTGCTGCCTGCCAGTCAAGATACAAGCTTCACGCAGTTTGGAAGTGTCTGCTCTCAGGAAGTATTGCAGTTATCCTTCTCTAGATTCTAGCTTCAGGCTGAAGGAGAAGATTCTCCAAGAGTGATCTAGCAGAGAATACTTTTTGGAATATCTTTCACAAGTGTTCGACAAGCCCTGTGTTAAATAACTAATCACTGTACAAACCAATATAATTTTTCTACAACAGTGTAAAAACTTTACTCTTTAAATTTCCCGCACACTATCCTTGAGAATAAATCTTACAATCCCTACTACCAGCTCACAAAGTAACCAGTTTCACACGAAAAACAATGACTACAAACCAACAAGGTAAACTAATAAATATTATAATCCCTGATACCCCAAAGAATAGAGAGAGCAACACGCCTTCTGCTATGGAGGGCTATAACACTCAATTTAGTAGAAAACTCGATATAATGGAATTATGTTTGGCTGAATTAGTTTGTTCAATCAAGCATGTACTGTATAAGTTATCAGTCCAATATCAGTCACCTAACAGGTTGCTGTGGCCACCGACCCAAACCTGCCAATCAAACCATTATCTTTCACCATTTGCCGGGCCTTTTACTGTGCTATCAAAATTTGATCCCTATATCTCAATACCATTTAAAACAAAACATAACAAATAAGACCACAGTCAACATTAGAGATTCATAGCTGGTCACTTGAACCCAAACAAGCACCTCTCATTTAAGCCCCTTCCACACGAAGGGCAAATGCACGGCGGGCACTCTGATTTGCCCGTAATTCTCTCGCTTTGAAACAGTGTTACCAGATCAAACAGTGCAATTAAGGCAGGCAGTAGGCACAGGCAGGCGAACGTATGACTTGGGCTGGACGACGGGCAGAGGGCAGAGTACAGTTAGAGCTGTGTCAGGCAACGTCGGCCAGTGGGCTAAACTTTGTGTGTTCGGTACGACAACATGGGTCGCCGGACAGTTAAAGCTAAACGTATAGCTTTGTGTACAATAATTATTGCTATTTGCAAGAAGAAAAAGGACAGGAGAGAGAAGAAACAATGGTGTAAAAAATGGTTGGAAAACAGAATAACAATAGATACAGATACCCACGGAGGGCACGGTGTTGACTTGTAACATTGTGTGTCTGGCAACGTGGTTCCTAGTTAGGCGCCCATCCAGTGCCTCAACAACGGGCACGGGCACTTCGATGGTTTGCCCGTGGTTTCCTCGTCTATGACGTCATCCACACTCGTGATCGCCACCCATACTACAAAATTGGTAACAGTGTCTGCCCAAGTCATGCGTTCGCCTGCCTGTGCCTACTGCCTGCCTTAATTGAACTGTTTGATCTGGTAACACTGTTTCAAAGCGAGAGAATTACGGGCAAATCAGAGTGCCCGCCGTGCATTTGCCCTTCGTGTGGAAGGGGCTTAAGGGAACCCGGGAAGAGGGGACACAGGGAATCATTCAGTCTGCAGCACCGTCTACATCCCTGTAAGTACCTCTCCTGGAGTATTCCATCGGGCGGCAGGTGTTTACTGCCTACTTCTATGTATTTGGTGGATCTAAATACAATTTAGCAACAATCAACTTAAAGTACAAATTAGAGTGAGAGAAAATGTAAATAAAACTCATCATGCTGAACATTGGTCCTTATAAGTGTTTGGGTGGTTAAGTTCAGCTTCTTTTTTACCAATATTAATTTACTATGGTTGACCCCACTGTAATAATGTGAAACATATATATCCAGTGCAGAAAGTTTTGAAGATTAAAATTATTAAGTTGGCAGCCTGATCCTGCTTTTTTTTTTTGGATCAAATTACGTACTATAATCGTTTTATAATGTAAAGATAATTTGGGTGTGGCTCCAGCGTCCAGTGTGCTGCCATCAGCACCAAGACATAATATTTGTTTCATATATCAGTTATTTACTATTTCTAAATTAATTTGTACAAATTTAATTCAATGAGTCAATGTCAATCAATCTATCTATAGTCTCCGATTCCATGTTCCCTTCAGAAACGTCTTCCACAGGAATAGCAGCAGCACAAGAGCTTCCACCACTTCCTCCTTACTTATTTAAGTTTTCCTCTGTTTGGCATCTCTTGCATGCCTTTACCCTATCATTCCGTCTTAGTACTGACCTTACTCTCCTCCGAATACCCTTAATTTCACTCACATACACTTTCTTCACTCTTCTTTCTCTGAAGATGACCAAACCCCCTCAAAGTATTTATTTTTTCACCCATTCACTTACACCACACTTCGCTCCATTTGCACAAGGTTCCAAGTCACCTCTTTCATATACGCCTTCATTGCTACATTTCCACAGCACAAACTCTTGACTGTAGTGCCCTATTCCATGTCTAAGTCTCATATGTGAGAGAGAGAGAGAGAGAGAGAGAGAGAGAGAGAGAGAGAGAGAGAGAGAGAGAGAGAGAGAGAGAGAGAGAGAGAGAGAGAGAGAGAGAGAGAGAGAGAGAGAGAACTTGAGAAGGGTAAAAAATGTCATAAGTCACTATGTAATATGTTTCTATCCTTTCTTCACAACTTTAAAGCTAGAAGAGTAATACTATGAACTGACTCAATATGAAGTGTCACTTGGCTTCACACTCAACCTGGCATACCTCCTGGTCCCCTCCAAAAACGTTTGAATCCTTTCTTCTTTCCTCCTTCCTCATTTCCTTCATCCTCATTTCCTTCATCCCCTTCAAATGGTATTGTCTGGTCATCCTGGAAGAAGATACAAATAGACTTGTGAACAATCATAATAGAGTGCAACTTTTTTGAGGTTATGGCAATAAAGATTGTTATAAAGCAGTTTCAGATTTGTTATCAAAGTAACTTTCTAGGATACACAGGAAAGAAAAATTGTCACGGGATTGCAATATTGTAGCTTCATGTAGATTTTTACTTCTCTTTTCTAAAAATTTTTCACACCCCTTTACCTCTCCTGCTCTTCTTCTTACCATCATCCAAAGACTAAATCCAGATACAAACTGATATGTACCTTGTCTCTACATTTCTCCTTTCCTTTCCTTCCTTTTGAAGTTTCAATTACTAGTCCCACATCTACAGTGCCATACAAAAAATAATGCTCTTCACCACTCCTCCCTTTTTCTTTGACCCTTTGTTCCATCTAATGATCTTTCTGTGCCATCTTCTTACTTTTAAACCTGCCCCCAAGGGTGCGGACAGTACCGGTCTGACACTTATGTTCAAAGAGTGCGCAAAAATTCAAAGGGTGCGCAAAATCTATTGATGGGAATTTCGGCTTTTTTCAGAGAGCGGATTCTTTTGTTCTCGTTCACTCAATAGAGCCAGCTCTTCCGGTTCTCAAATACTTTTTTTTAAAGTAGTTCCAAATATTCTGTTTATAGCCTTTATAATTTAGAAGGAATTACTTAGGATAACTTGGTTAGTTAGCTTTCAATACCTACTGATTTACGGAAAGGTGAAAATTCTTAACATTTTATTTTTTATCATTAACCGTTGGCGGCAGTTGGCTTATTGAGGCACATATGGATTTGCCTCGCCTGCTATTTGGCAGACAGACACACACACAAACACATCTATTTTCTTTCTTATTTAATATTTATCTATCAGAGAGAGAGAGAGAGAGAGAGAGAGAGAGAGAGAGAGAGAGAGAGAGAGAGAGAGAGAGAGAGAGATAGACTCAGACAATTTTTCGTTCACGGTCACACACACACACACACATACTATCTATTTTCTTTCTTATTTAATATTTATATATCAAAGAGAAAGAGAAAGAGAGAGAAAAAAAAAAAGATAGCTGTAACCGCTATTACGTAACACATCACTCCCCCCAAAAATTAATTATCGTCTTTTGTCGCGTAAATATTAGTCGTACAGAAAAAATGCACTTACCGTATTTGACGGCATATAAGACGCACTTTTTTTTTTTTCCCAAAAGAAGCTCCCCAAATCACCCCTGCGTCTTATATGTGAAGGCAAGGCCTCCTGAGGCTCACTACAGGAGGCTGATTTTACTCCAGATAGTCATTTCTACCTACAGTAGCCTGGCTCCATTAATAATATTACCAGTACTTACTGAAACAATATTATTGTGAATTATTATTTTACATTATTACTATCCGTACTGAAAAGAAATATTGTAAAGAATTACGGTACTTACGGTATACCAGCAGCTGGTATACCGTAAGTACCGTAATTCTTTACGATATTTGAACAGCTGGTAACCAGCTGTTCAAATAGTAAACACCTGGGCGAGTTTGGTGGCCAACGCTATCTATTGTTACTTGTGGGAAACCTCTAAGTTGTCAGTTTGTGTATTATGAGTGCATACCAGCTTAATATTTTCTGCTATACACAAGATGCTTTGGATTATATTGCAATTTTTTGTAATGTAATGATAACTTACCATAACAGAACTATGCTGAAATATACTAATGCACTAAAAACTTTTTTCCCCTGAATATGCTCCCCCAAATTGAGGGTGCGTCTTATATGCCGTCAAATACGGTATACTAAATCATGTAATTTTAAAAGTTCTATATATTTATGTAATTTAATCTAAATATACGCCAAAAACTTTTTAAGATAAATTTATTTTTCATTATTTATAAACCGTTTACGTGTTTTGGAGAGAGAGAGAGAGAGAGAGAGAGAGAGAGAGAGAGAGAGAGAGAGAGAGAGAGAGAGAGAGAGAGAGAGAGAGAGAGAGAGAGAGAGAGAGAGAAAAAAAAAAAAATTATTCGAAGATTTTTTGACGCAAACCCCATAGCTCTCGATTTACAAAGCAAAACGTTAAATACTAATTTGACAAAAATTATGTTCAATAGTTATTTTCTCACCTTCAAAAGGCCTTTCAGCTGGTGTAGTCCGATTTTGAATAACGCTAATAGTTTAGGAAAAAAAATAATAAATTCGATGGTCATTTATCATTAGGTTTCATTTTTCAATAGAATGAAAAGAAAGCTGGTTTCATTTAATTTCCCTAATTACTCCTAGTCACTTTACGTCAACTTCATAGTTCTCGAGTTATAAGGAAAAAACGTTAACGATTAGTTTGACAGAAAAAATGCACCTATAATCATTTAAATAATTTAAAAAGATGTATCAGCTAGTGTAGTTAGATTTTTTATTTTACTCACAGATAATGAAAAAAATATTTCCTTCATTATATAGAGTAATTTCATTTTCAAATCTCGCAACAGAAAGTTTGGTTCATATTCACTCTTTGTCTATTCGTAGTCATTGTACGTATACCTTATAGTTCTCGAGCTATAATGAGAAAATCAGTTTTGTGTTGAAAAACAAACTATACAAAAAATATACTTGGTTGATTTAACATTTACACTATGAAAGACATGTTTTGATACACGAGTTCATACATATAGTTTGACCTCTTAATATTATTAGAATGTCTTCATTTAACGATATGTTGTAGGGCATATTGTAGCGTAACAATCGGTAATCATTGCATTTTGTTAGAAAATTGCAAAATTATGGAAAAATTAGAAAGTAGAAACTTAAGCATAAACGGCTCTCAAGGCAAAGATCCGGCTCGTTCACGAACGACACTATGTACTAGCAAAATCACAAAAAAAAAACTATTATGTACTGACCCATACGGTGTTGGTCACCATTCTGCCAAATCTCCAACCAAAACATTCACTTTATACTTCTCACGGTTCTTTAATAATAGTATTATCAACAAACAGCGTTCTAAGAATATTCTGACTTTTTCATTAAATAGCAGGTGATACAAATAAGTGTTATATACGAAATTAAATGAAGGTATTTCATATACATGTATGATGATGTGGCATTTCAGGTCAGGCGACGTTGCCACTCGATCCGAGGCGGGATTTTCCGTGTCTCATCCTGTGTTTCTTTTCACCACTGGGTATCTCAAGAGCACATAACAGAAAATATTATGTAAATTATCAATCTCATTTTCACTTATATAACCAGCACCTTTACTGTATTTAATTTACTTATGGCATAATCACCTGCAGAGATCTTCTTGTCTCTAATAACTCTTTTTTTTTTTAGCGAAGTTATGCATTAAATTGAATAAAGAAGAAGTTATTCCGTTTTCCTTGAAGTAATGAGAGATATGGCAACGTCGCACGGATTATCGGCCCCACCCTATGGATCAGTACATTTTGGTTAAAAAAATTGGTTTAGGTAATGCGTATTGCTGGCAGCAGCTAGCAGTCTCTCCCTCCCTCACTCTCGCTCTCAATCTCTCGACTGTACTCATGTTTTCATCTTTTCCCTACCTCCTACTGCCCTTCTCAGTAACCCATTGCTATAATCTTCCATCTAAACTAAAATATTAAAGTCAACAGTGTTGCTTACCTCTTGGCCTTCCTCTCTCATGTATGTATCAGGGTCATTTGCATCCTGGTTGTCCCCTTCATAATAGTCATCAGTGGCAGACATTAAGTCAGGTTGGTTTCCTGCCAGCATGGGAGGAGGTTCCAATGGAGCATGCTGCACAGGAGCACTGGAATTAGAATTCGACTTTCCACGACCTGTAAAAATAAAAGGGATATTTGGGGTTCCTGATAGATATGACCTGGAATATGAGGTGTTGTGGGATATATGCCAAATAGTTTTGGGCATGCTATTAATGCCAATTAAGTATTTTTATACTAAATAATATCACAAATACGGTAATCTTACTAATAGCATCTCCTCACGGATCACCAAAATATTGACATAGGTGATGAGGTATGTAATGTACAACGTTAGTGTTGGTTTTATTTGGGGGACGGCCTTAGTTTGGCCAGAGGCTCTTTAAAAATCTGGTAGGTGCCTCAAATTCTAAATCCACACAGATGTTAAGTTATAATTAGGTTAAGGTTGTTAGGTTAGGTCACGTTTATGTTATGGTTAGGTTCGGTTCTATAAGATTTTTACATTTTATTACCATATCCAGAAAAAATCTAAGGTTGAAAACCCTAACTTTTAGGTAATAAAATGTAAACATCTTGGTATTACTTAACTTTATGCCATTAAACAGTAGATGGTTATGGCTACCCTCAGCTTGTTGCTCTTACTATTTATAACATTTTTCATGATCACACCACCTGACGGTCCCCCAAGCTTGTTGAGGGGATTGGTGGGATGTGGGTAGAGATAGGGAATATTGGCATAAAGTATAAATTTACCAAAATCTTATATAACTAAACCTAACAGAACCGAACCTAACCATAACATAAACGTAACTTAACCTAACAACCTTAACCTACCCATAACTTAACATGAGTGGACTTAGAATTTAAGGCACCTACCAGACTTTTAAAGAGCCTCTGTGGCCAAACTAAGACCGTCCCCCAAATAAAACCACCACTAACGTGTTGTACATTACGTACCTCATCAACTATATCAATAATTTTGATGATCCGTGTAAGTGTAGCAAGATTTATCGCATACAAAAATTAATGCTCTTCATCTCTCCTCCCTTTTTCCTTTCACCCTTTGTTCCATCTAATGACCTTTCTGTGCCATCTTCTTGCTTTTAAACCTGTCAATACACATTACTCATGTTTTCACATTTTCCCTCCCTCCTTAGCAGAATGATAATAGAAAATAATGTGAGAAAATGGAAGTGGCTGAACATTATCATTATTATTATTATTATATAATAATTATGTTCTTGAACGTCTCATCGTTTTACAAAATGCTGAAGGGGCGAGGGCAAGTAGTATAGAGATGAAACCTATGTAACAAAGGAGAACCAATCCTAACAAAGAAAATTGTTGGTTTGTTGACGCCCCATGTTTCATCGATCCATTGCAGAACAAAGGTTTACTTTTACTTTACTTCGTACTTTACTGTATAATGTCTCATGTTGACTCACAGGTCGGTAACTACATTCACTTTGGTTTGGTTTCCTGTCAAAGGAGTAGTAATTACTAATAAAAGGAATATACCTCAAACACGGTAAGGGTGAAGCCAACTGGCATAACATTGGAAATCGATAATCACGAATTTCTCATTTACAGTTATTTATCACCGTAGTAAAGACAATTGTTTTGTTACATTTGCTCTTTATATCACCATATATTGTGTGTTGCAAGTAGATTTGACTTACCTCTCTTCGTCATATTGATATTACTGAACACAAAGGAATGATGCTGCAAAGTCTTTCACGTCCGCCACGTCTACTTGTTGGGAAGTTAATGGAGGGCGTATGCGGAGCCTTCTTCTTCTTTTGTCCTATTCCGCTTGGTGCAGCCGTTCAGCTGCTGCCACGTATGACGTCTCTCGTGACTCGCATTTCGGTCCGTTCCGTTCCGTTCCGTCAGATCTTGGTCCTGTTGATCTTGGTTGGAAATCACTTCACCTTGGACCAATGGACTTGAACTTGGACTTCAGTTGAAAGTTACCACTTTGAACACTTAAAACACTTTACTATGTCTGACATATAGGGTATCTTATTGTTTGTACAATAGATGAAAGATAGCAGACAGGCCTTTTGTAAGCATAGCAGCATAGCATAGGGGAGAGCGGCGTAAGTTGAGCCATGGGGTAAGTTGAGCTAGACTTACTCATATTTGAAAAGCTGGACCAGAGAATTAACGCCGTATATGGAGAAGCAATAACACTACTCCAACCCTCCCCACATTGTTTCAAGCCTAACAGCAGACGCTGATAAGCTGTCCCCCCAAAATTTTTTCAGCTCTATAAGTGAAAACTATGAAACAGGTATGTGGTAAGTTTATTCATATATTATTTAGATATTGCCTGACTTCTTAACTTCCATGTATAGCATAACTTTAAGTGCATTTACAGGGAATAAGTAATAAACCAAGGCATATTGTTATTAGGTGATACGTGGACATATATTAGAAAATCAAGGATGAGGTAAGTGAGCCACAACAACTGGAGCAAGTTGATCCACCATACTACTGATAAAATCGTGTATTTATTAGCCATGCGAAGATTATTTTCAAAGCCTAGCTGAGTATATATATTGAGGTTATATGGGTATGGATGGATACAGTTAGGTTCAAAATGCTTACATGAGTGTCGTGTTTCAGGGTTCATGACGGGGAGGATGACTACCACTCTAGCCCTCGAATTTATGCCTTTTGTAAAATTAGCTATAGGATGTATTAGGGATTAGGATGTGTTAGGATTGCCGGAGGGTGTGATATTAGTTACGAGGCAGAGGAGGCTGACTTAGCCCATGTCTTAAGGGGAATGCCCGGGGTGGTGCAGTTTGCATGATTGGTATACCCTATGGTCTGAAATCATAGTATGTTATTTATGTTTACTTAAAACTTCATGTGAATTTTATGAAATTTGGCTGACAACTAGGGATAACTTACAATAAATTGCCTCAGCCTTTGTTTATCACTCAGTTAATTTGAAAAAAAAACAAAAAAAACATAGAAACGTTTTATGTACTACGTCTACAACTTTAAAAGATTAAATTTATGTTTTTCGGCTTGGTGAAAAAAAAAAAAAAATTCTGGCCTCTGTATGTCCGTTATTTTTTAAAAAAATTCAAAAATGCTCACATACAAAAATAGACAGTTATTTGTACTTTTTATTGATGCAAAGCAATAGACAATCAAATTAATAGTAAAGCCTGTGAGGCTTTTCAAAACCGGAAAATACACTTTTCGAGATAGCGACTATCACAATTTTTTTTCCATGTCCTCTGTGTCTTGCCACTTGTTTTTGTTTGATTGGCACAAAATCTTTACATATCATTGCTTATACTTTCTACTTTGTAGTGAACTGGAATAGGCATCTGGTTTCCCCTTCAAAAAGGTATTAGTCACTCAATGGTGAGGGTGTTAGAAGGCGCCATCTTCTTTGTTGCCAGATTTATTGATTTTATTCCTAGAATTCTCCTGATCGATATTCTTGGTCCTTCTCCTTAGTTTTCCTTTTCTTGGCCTTTTGTGTTGCATTGCGGCTTCTTCCATTGATGGTACTTTGTCAAAGTTGCATCAGAGTCTGTAATGTGTTCTATAATGTTTTCTGCTTAGTATCCATAATTGTGTTCTACTCTTAAGGCGGTTTGCCTGACTAGGAACCTGCTGACCCTGAAGAGACCCTAACATCAATTGATTAATCTTAAAAGCTACAGTGAAAGTGGGGAACCTTACAATACTGACACCTTGTTTTTACAGTTTTTTTTTTTTTTAGCGTTATCACTGTATTTCATCTTCCTCACTCACCCAAGAACCCCGTATTCCCACAGGTCCCCATACTAGTGTTGTTGGGGAGAATGAGGATGATTTAGGATATATCGATTTGCGATGATTATGGATGCCAAATCATTCGAAATGCATAAAAATCTATACGAAAAATACGTTATCTAGATCCAGGTGCATTATTGTGAAGTAGTAAAAATTAACCTGTTTCCTCCCCCATATCAAGAACGGAACGGAACGAAACGGAAGTTGGTAGACGGTGAAGGCGGAACGGCACCTTCCTTTTACAGTGGTATCACGATGACGAAAAGAGGTAAGTCAACTCTACTTACTGCTCACATTATATGTTGATATAAAGAGCAAGTGCGACAACTAGTTTACGGTAATAGACAACTTTAAATGAGAAATCTGTGATTCTATCGATTCGTAATGTCATGTCAGTTGGCCCCCACTCTAATCTTGATCCTATATAATAACGACTACTTCAATAGAAAACCAGGCCAGAATAAAGATAAGTAATGATTTGTGAGTCAATATGAGACATGTATTATACAGTATTCAGTACACAAAATACTTCGCCATTGTAGCAGGATTTGCAATGGATCGATGAAACTTGGACTTGGACTTGGGAATCAATCAATGTAGACTTGGCGTTCTTCCCCATAAACCTGCTAAAAAAAACAAAACAAAAAAAACATGGCAAAACACGGAATAAAAGTGCAGAATAAGGCCTTCTGCCCTTTCTTTTTTCACTCCTCTACATACTATACATAGTGTACTCAACACATCTGTGAAGGTTTCAGGCGGGGGTCACCAATATTTACCTCGCAAAACTTCTTTGAAGTTATGTTAGGTTGGAAAGGTTATGTTAAGTTAAGGTTGTTAGGTTAGGTTATGGTTATGTTAAGTTAGGTTAGGTTCGGTTATATAAGATGTTTTATATTTTATTACCCAAATCCCCCCAAAAATCTAAGGTTGAGAACCTTAACTTTTTTCAACCTAACAACCATAACCTAACATAACTTCGGAAAATATTCGTAAGACGGCCCATTCGGTAACTTCTTACCTTTATAATACACTACAAATTCAACCTCAGATACTTATTCAGATCACCTCAAACAGTTATGCCGCTGAATTACAGAAAAAAATACATTTTTTTTTCCTTCTCGAAAAGTAAAGTTGATAAAATTTTACATCTTCACCATAATGGCGTCTATTTACGAAAGAAAATGGCGTCTGCACCTCGTCCAACTCCATACTTTTGGTCATAGAGAACATTTGATATCTTCTAAATGAACCTAATCTAAATTAACCAAACTTTAACCTACATTGACAAATAATAGAACCTTTTTCAAACCAAACCAAACTAAACTTTAGTTTTCGAAGAGAAGGTCTCATAGAAAACATTTAATGTCTCACAAACTAAAAATTTGCGTCGGAAATGTAATTAAGAAAACCTCAAAATGCATCAAGTAATGCAAAAATATAACTGAAATTTCAAGAGCATTCAGGTAAAGATGTAAAATAATACCGTAAAGTTTAGTTTGGTTTTAACTAGGTTCTGTTATTTGCCAATATAAATTAAGATCTGGTTAATTTATGTTATGTTATATTAAGTTAATTTAGAAGCTATCAAATGTTTTCTTTGACTAAAAGTAGGAGGTTGTGCGAAGTGCAGACGCCATTTTCTTTCGTAGCCACACGCAATTCTGGTAAAGATGTAAAAATTTGCCAAAAAATAATAGCTTTGTTAGCATACATAACCTTGCCAGAGCTGCAGTTAAATAAGCTTGATCAAAACTAACGCAACCAAACACAGCCAAACATAACTAAACGTAATGAAACTTAACAAAACCTAATGTAACCTTAACAAATAAAAAATCATATTTTTTTCTGTAATTCAGCGGCATACCTGTTCGACTTGATCTGAACAAATATCTGAACAAATTTCTGAGGTTGAATTTGCAGTGCATTATAAAGATGAGATAGCGAATGGGTCGTCTTACGAATATTTACCCCAAAACTAGAAATTTCACTCTTTCCAACTGCCTCCAGCATCACATTTATACTGGCCTCCCACCACTTCAGACCCTGCCTCTCATTATCTCAATCGTATTCTCTATGCATTCTAGAGAAAATTCTTACGCTCTCCACCACACGAATGTCTCTCCTCCAATCAGTACTCCTCAGTAGATACTCTATCTGCCTTCTAACACTCCTTTCTCATTTCACTCCATTCTTCCACTCCTATCCTTCTGCCACTACCTTTTCCATAAAAGCGTAATTCTTTTGAGGAGGAATAAATTTCTTACTAAAGATAATAAACTTCAGAGTAGTCTTGTAATAGTTTAGCTCTGCCTCAACATTACTTACATGCAAGTAGTGTTAGCCAGCTTATAGGGTTTACAAAAGTCAGGTGTTTGCAACACAGATTGACAAAACAACACACCCTTGAGCTGGTGGAAAGCCTCATCACACTCATTGTGTCCACAAAAACTTTGCTCCCTTCTTTAGCACATTTGTTTAGGGGAAATAATTTTTAGCAAAGTTATTGATGAACATTCCATTGTATCCTACCATTCCTATAGACCTCAATTCTTTCTTTCAAGTTGATACAGGAAGGTTATTGGTGTATTTAATTTTGGCCAGAGGAGGAGCAACGACTCCTTTTCCAATAAGATATTCAAAGTTTTTGCACTATGGCTTTAACAAACTCACTTCTGGCTAAATTTACCTCAAGATTAACAGATGACAGGTTGGTTAGCAGAGCCTCTAATCTCTCTAAACATCACTCCCAAGTGTCTATAAATCACATCATTTGTGTTCACAGTACATCCAAGGATATCTGCTCTGATGGCATTCATTACTTTTTTTTTCTACATTAAAAGGGCACTGGCCAAGGGAAAACAAAAATACATTGAAAAAAAATCCCACTTGTCACCAGACCCTGCAAAGAAGACAGTAGAAGAAAAGAAGCAAGGGTTGGAGGTCTAATTAACATTAGAGATGCTAATCTGACCTTTCCTAACCAAACTGAACCAGGTTATGCATGGCATTTTACATTAATTTGAGTTACACTGAACTTTTTCCTTGTATTTTACAATTACGACGTATCGGTGGAAGATATGTATTAAAGAAAATATTTTTCTTTCTATGATGAAAAGAGAAACAAGAGAGGGGGCTGTGAAAGGCAGTATTGTTCTGCCAACACTGCTGTATAGATCAGAAACTTGGACATGAAGTAGAGTACAGCAGTCAAGAGTGCATTCTGTGGTAATGAATTATTTGAGAGGAGCATGTGGCGTGACAAGATGGAAGTGTGAGAACAATGGAAGTGTATATGAAAGGTGTGGCATGGGATCTTGTGCAAATAGAGTGATGTGCGTGTAAAAAAACCTCTGGAACTGGGTGTAAAAAAAATGTCAATGTGATTTAGTCATATTGAGAGAGAGAAAGTTGAGGTGATTTGGTCATATTGATTTGTTACCCGGGACACAGAGCCACTGTGAGATTTGAGTTTCCACAGTTTACCTTTCCCAGGTTTCCATAGGTACCCATTTATTGACTAACCCGTTTGGGAGGATGAACAGTTGGGTGAGCTGTGCGCCGACTGCCCTTTGCCCTTGTCCGGGATAGAATTCGGGCCAGGAATTCGTAGTCAGACATGCTAACCACTGCACTGCTGAAGCACAGTAAAGGAATACATGCATGAAAGTGGGTGATGGGGGGGGGAGGGATTGAATCAGGTTTGGATAGGGAGAGGTGGAGGCTCGGATATTTATGGTTGCAATCAATTGGTCAATGTAATGCACTGATGCAATGTTGCATCTTTATCTATCTTCTACCGCTATTTTCATGCTGACTGCTCTTCTGAACTTGCTAACTGCATGCCTCCCCCTCTCCCACGGCCTCGCTGCATAAGACTTTCTACTTCTTCTCATCCCTATTCTGTCCATCTTCCTAATTGCAAGAGTTAACCAGTATCTTCACTCTTTCATCCCTTAAACTGGTAAACTCTGGAACTCTCTTCCTTAGTCGGTTTTTCCACCTGCCTATGACTTAAACTCTTTCAAAAGAGGAGTGTCAAGACACCTAATTGTTAACTGAAACTCCACCCCTTGCTTTTACTTTTACTGTCTTCTTTGCAGGGTCTGGCGACAAGTGGAATTTTTTAAAAACATGTTTTTGTTTTCCCTTGGCAAGTGCCTTTTAAATGTAAAAAAAAAAGATCATGACAGTATTGAATTGTAAGGTGTTATTTTAAGAAAGTAAGCTGCCTGTGATACATTGTTTGGCCAAAGTTGAATAGTTTGTTTTAATGTTTTTGTTTTTGTCTTTGTGATACTATTTAGTATGAAGACATAATTGGCATTAATGGCATGCCGTTGACATGTATCTCACAGAACATCATATTGACATAGTTCTTATCCAGGTCATATCTATCAAACCCAAAATTTCCCTTTTATTCTTACAGGTCGTGGTCGTGGAAACTGGAATTCTAATTCCAGGCGTACTGCTCAAGTATCAGATGCTCCTGTGCAGCATGCTCCCTTGGAACCTCCTCCCATGCTAGCAGGAAACCAACCTGATTTAATGTCTGCCACTGATGACTATTATGAAGGGGACAACCAAGATGCAAATGGAGTAGAGAGTTATGATCCTGATACAGTCATGAAAGAGGACGGCCAAGAGGTAAGCAACATCGTTGACTTATATTTTTTGGTTTAGATGGAAGATGATAGCAATGAGTTGCTGAGAGGGGCAGTAGGAGGGAGGGAAAAGATGAAAACATGAGTATTGTGTATTGACAGGTTTAAAAGCAAGAAGATGGTACGGAAAGGTCATTAGATGGAACAAAGAAGAAAGGGAGGAGAGGTGAAGAGCATTATTTATGTATACCACTGCAGATGTGGGACTAGTAATTGAAACTTCAAAAGGAAGGAAGGGAAGGATGAGAGACATGGTACATATTACTTTATATCTGGGTTTAGTCTTTGGATGATGGTAAGTAGAAGAGCAGGAGAGATGATGGGGTTAGAAATAATGTTGAGTAAAGGAATAAGAACAAATCTACATGAAGCTACAATATTACATTCCCTTGAAATTTTCTCCTGTGTATCCTAGAAATATATATCTTCATAACAAATCTTCCGAAACTGTGGTTTATATTGATCTTATCGTTCCACTGTTTCTCCATAACTTCAAGAAATATTGTCTATTGTGGTTGTTCACAAGACTATGCATCTTCTTCCAGGACCAGACAGTATCATTTGAAGGGGATGATTGTGAGGACGAAGGAGATGAGGAAGGAGGAAAGAAGAAAGGGTTCAAACGTTTTTGGAGGGGACCAAGAGGTATGTCAGGTTGAGTGTGAAGCCAAGTGACACTTCATATTGAGTCAGTTCATAGTATTACTCTTCTAGCTTTAAGATTGCACTCAGGTGATACTTTCAAGTTTAATATTGTTAGTGAAGGGAATTTTTCTCGGCAGTATATTTGATTCCTGTGGTAAGTGACAGGTGTGAAAACCATGAATAGCTTCACACCATTCATTCATCAAAGGCTGGTTGTAGAAAGGGAATACTCTTGTTTTTCATTCTTTTCGTACTGTAGGTGTGATAAAATGGCACCTTTCTGCTATTCAAGATTCAGTTCATAGAATTTAAAAAGTTATTACGAATGCCTATTAATCTCTATAAGTAATTCAGTACCACATCAAACTACCACTGAATGCTTTGACGTGTATTTTTGACCACTCCTTTGTATATCTTATTATAAAGCATCAAGCTTACTTTTTTACTTAACTTGATTCATATATTTACTAATCCTTTTTTTCTAACAAACATGGTGTTAGACTTTATAAGGTTTGGTGTATTTCTAATCTTGAATAATCAATCACTATCATACCTTATACCACACCGATGTAGTTACATTTTCATAACCTATTTGCCTTTTTAACCTTAGTCATCAGCAAGCAGAGCCCTCTTGATTCTGAACAACTAAGGGGACCGGGTGGCTCTGTGGTATAGTGCTCGGCTTGCAACCTAAAGGTTGCGAGTTCAATCCTGGCTCATGGCAGCTTCTTGGTGAGAGGGGTAGTGCTCTCTCATTAACCCTAGCAGAATTATATGGCCTATAGATGCCTAGTTTGGGGGGATCCTTTAACCTTTTTTAATCTGAACAACTAAAATTTTCAAACGTACCTAAAATATTTTCACTTTAGATGGATTTATGTCATTGTTTCACTAATCTTACTTTTAAAACACCTAATTTCTTTCTCATGCTTATTATGTAGTAGATTTAGTCTACTATAAGTCTATAGTCTTTATTTAGTTTTTGCTGTTTGCTCCAGGGAACTAACTTCCTTGAGAGGGTAGCACCAACAGACGAGTCTCCTTTTGCATCTATTCATGCACACTCAAGTCCTCCTTCACCCCTCCCCCCTCTCTCTCTACACACACACACACACACACACACACACACACACACACACACTCATGTGGTCAGTGGTTAAAGTCCCTGACTTCCACCTGGCAAAGTGTGGGTTCGAACTTTGCAATTGTTTTTTCACTGACAGGAAGCGATGACTGATACCCTTGAGAAAGGAGATGAAGGTGTATGATCTGTGAGAGGTCTCAGTCTTACCCATAGATCCATCTTTATGAGCTCTGAGGTCTTTTGGGGAGGGTAATGGCTGATGATCACTAGTCCAGCACATGATCCTCCAGACCATAGTGAATAACAAACTCAAATATCTCACAAACCCACACACTTTGTTATTATCATAAAAACGAAACATTCTTTATACTCTATAGCCTTATTAGATAATTCAATCTGTAAAGATTAATTTATAAATTGTAAATAACTGATGTATGAATCAGATATTGTGTTGGGATTGGTGTAGCAGCGTGCTGGGCAAGGAATTCCCCACTGGAGACAAAACCAAATGATCTCTGCATTTTAGAATAAATATAGTAATAAAAAAAATAGAAAACAAGTATTGGACTGCTAACTTAATCGCTTTAATCTTCTTTACCTTCACCAAAGATTTTCTAAGATTCACATTATAGTTGGGTCAACCATGGCATGCTTTTTCCTTGGCCAATTTACACCGAGGACGCAGGGGTGAAAATATGTCAATCTTTAACGTGGCTGAAGTCAACTCGTGATTCTAGCCTCCCCTCTGCTGATAGCTCTGTACATGATGATAGCTTTATAATATTGTTTATCATACAAGAAATATACAGTCATGATAAACTACGAATTTTTGACATTGATATGAGAAACACTTGAATCCAAGTGCCCATTTTGACCATAAGAAGTTTTATTAAAATTTTTTTCTCTTTCACTTTGATTTGTACTTCCAGTTACTAGCTGCTAAATTTGATTTTGATTCATGGAATACATTGTGCTCACAAAAACACTGATAATGCAGTGAAAGCCCAACATTGACGGTTAGTGTAGCTGGAAGCACCTGTATGTGGATGAGAGATGTTTGTGTGAGTTCAAGTGACCAGTTATGAATCTCTACTGTTGACTGCCTTTATTTATTATGTTTTGTTTTTAATGATAAAGACTTATGGAATACATTTTGATAAAATAGTGAAAAGGTCGTCAAATGGTGAAAGATAATGGTGTAATAGGCAGGTTTGGGATGGTGGCCACAGCTTTTTGTCAAGTCACTGATTTGACATAACTTGTACAGTACAAGCCCAATTTGATGGACGTATTTAGCCAAGCAAAGTTTCATTATATTGAGATTTCCCCTAAACCGAGCATCCAGATTTTGCTAATTTTTTGCGCTTTTAGCATGGTTTCACTTGGGTTTTCCTGCACCAATGGGCCTAGAACAAATAAATCCATAAGACTTCGTGAGGATTGTTGGTGAAACGGAAGATCTCCACCAAAACAAAGCAGGGTGTTTGGGTCAGCAGACATTAGTGGAACTGCTCAAAATATTGTTCCGTTTAGCAGAATTGTTTCTGTTAAATAGAAGTTGCATCTGCTATACCAGACATAGAAAATTTCCTGCTTAATCAAGCAATTTGCTAGATTGTCTTGTTATATTGAGCATGTTCTGTATTTTCCTACCTATGGGATTATTGGTGATGTTATTTTGTACTAAATGATATCAAGACCTTATAAAGTGAAAGAAATTAAAAACCGCCAAAAGGTGAAAGATAATTGCATGAGCGGTGGTGTTTGAGTTGTTGGCCGCAGCAGTATGTTGATTGATCCTGTGATGAAACTGCTTTTATTATGGTCTTATTTATAGTGACAAAAAGAATTGGAAGCCTACCTACCAAATGGTAAGATGTGGGCCTGTGAGTATTTGTGTCTGGATGAGTGGCCAAGGCAGTGTGTTGAGTAACCCCAAAACATGTGCTGTTTAGCCATGTTATAATGTTATTTGGTTCTAAATCAGGGGTTCCCAATCTCTTCAGTTCATAAACCTTCTCATGAAGTTTTCATTTTTTAGGTATGGTATGGCACTAGGGATGACTCTACTATACTATATTATTATATGGCTAGGTTTGTGCTTATACAGGTTATCCATCACTAATCCGGCAATCAGTATTCCGGTTCCATCAGTTTTCTGGCATGATTTTCAGAGCGTATTTTCAATTATCTTGCTTTCAGGAGGTGTTTTTTTAAATTAAATTAAAAAAAATTATTAAAAGGATACTGGCCAAGAGACGACAAAATTACAAAAAAAGAAAATTTCTCTTGTTGTCAGACCCTGTAAAGAGGACAGTAGGAGAAATAGAAGCAGGGGGTGGAGGTGTTTATTTTTATATATTGATGGTGCTGTAACCAGAATCAGCTGTTTTCTCATGCTTGCAATAGCAAACAGACATTTCTTTTCATTTATTTGCCATACTTGTTAAAATCTGCTGCTGTTTAATCAGTGATGAAGATGATGATCCTGACAACCCATCTGTTATTTAACTTCTTTTCGAGGATACACAAATTTATTAAAATTCTTTAGAACTATTTTGTTTAGTTGTTGAACGTTAAATTTTCATTTGCTTTTCATTTACAGTTTAATTTTCTTTCTTTAAAGCATTGTAGTAATTTTCTGTTATAATATTAACAGCATATATAGGGTCAGGGGACAAAACATCAATAATTCAGAAATTTAGAAAATCTGGCAGTCCTAAGGTCCCGTGGTTGCCGGATTAGTAATGGTTAACCTGTACTATGATATGTTATCTTTGGTAAAATTTTTAGCTCTCTCTCTCTCTCTCTCTCTCTCTCTCTCTCTCTCTCTCTCTCTCTCTCTCTCTCTCTCTCTCTCTCTCTCTCTCTCTCTCTCTCTCTCTCACACAACATTGAATTTACCAAACCTCTTCTTTGTTTTGACAGCAAGCTAGTTTGCTGACCACGCAGGGCCAGCTTTGATCCCCTGACCTGTTATGTCTCCTCACGACTTGTTGTAACACTCAGGAAAGCCAGTGAAGAATCTTGTGATAACTCACACTGCATTGGCAGTCACTAGCTTCTATTACTCACTACCTAAAGAGCTATCAAAAGACTCTTCTAGAGGTGCCATGATGAGGCTGGGTGTATACTTAACAGTCGTAGAGACTTTCAGATTTTGATTAATTGAAGCGTGTTGCCCACACTTGTCATGGATGTCTGACTGAGGAGGGAAGTATGGGCAGTACTGAACCCTGCTCAGTCATTCCAACAATATTTGAGTGATGATTTGCCATGAAGCATATCTTAGCATTCAACAGGGAGGTGGTAGATGCTTGTGGCATAACTTTACTCAAAACTCTATTTCTCATGTATCCTGTCTGTGCTGGCTGGCTGGCTGAGGCAGGCTTTGAAAAATTGTTTCTTATTCGTAATGACAAGTGTGCTGTGACCTTTCAATTAATGTATGGTGACAGGCACCAGATTGAAAAGAAAGAAGGTTCCAGGAGCTAAGAACCGCAAAATCAAGAAGTATGCACAGCCTAAGAATGCTGTTATGTGCCTCAATGAGCTGGATCCAGGCATCATCTACAATATTGAGCAGGATGGCGGTATTAGCAAGCCATATTGCATGTTTGTGGAGGTATGTAATATAGTTTGAAAGATAAACAGTTTAAGTATATTTTGAGATATTTGATATTTTACATTTTTGCTTTGTAATGTATCTTCTTTATGGTGCATAGGTCCTTTAGTTAGACTGGCTCATTTCCACAGATTAATGGACAGAAGTATCGAGGTTTTGGATCAACCAAGCAACTGGCCAAGCAAGCTGCTGCAGAGGCAGCTCTCATCAGCTATGTGAAGCCTCCTGTTGCTGCTGGAGACAGTCAAGAAGACAAAACTCCCTGGGCCACCTTAGTATCCTTTGCCATGTACAAACTGTTCAATGACTGGCGTGAGGGACGTGTGGGGATGTGTCCTCCTTCATCCCAGCCTTACGGAACAGCCATTCCCAATGGTGAGGATTGCAAATAGGGGATGGTGGAAAAAATGACTAGGGAAGAGGAAGACCAAAGCAAATTATGGAATTATTTTTTCATGAAATATTTGTCTGAATAATAACCCAAACTTTATAAGTTCAGCCTTCGCTGATGCCTTACCCTCCCTGATTAGGTTTATACCGTATTGCATGCCTACTATTTTCTTCCCGAAACCAGTTATATTATCACTAACTGACAAGTGATATACTGATACTACTTGCAAGCTTTGAATAAGTATGTAATTCAAATTCTTCACCTCATTTTGAAGGGACTAGAGAACTAGAACTATGATAGATTGTTGCATAACACAAAAGAATGATTAACCTTGACTTTGCTACTTTCCTTTTTTCTTTTTACTCCTGTATTTTTTTGTACAAGATTGAGTATTGGCAGCTCATATCAACCACTGTTTTAAATCATAACATAAAGAAAGACTATGCCAAAAGCTATGATTTATTTCACAGGAACAATGCTGGCAGGCATCAATGCATATTTGACCCAGCCAGCTGGTGATAGTAGCAAGGAAAACAACTCTGAGGCAAGTACATTCGTGGAGGCAATCAGCGCACACTTGGGTGGTCGTTCTTCTACTGTCTCTGCCACTCCAGATCCCAAGGTAGGCAAGAGGCAGGGGTGGGAAGTGACGGAGCAAGAGAAGTGATGCTGAGAAAGGTGGGCTGCCAGTTACCAATGATATATCTTGAGCTGTTCCTGCATGAGAATGCTGTACTAAACACAAAGCAGTTAAATGGGAAATTATGTGAAGTGCATTCATGGAAAAGAGTAGGTTGGAACTACAAGTAGGGAAAATTGAAGCAGTGCCAGTTGAATAAAGGGGCTGCTGGGGTGAGGATGTTTCCTTGACAGGTAGCAACTATCTCAAACCTGGCCACTGCGTAGCTACCTCACGGTTGATTAAACAGGCTAGGTTTTTGGTAAGTCTGCCCTCCTGATTAAGAAAACTCAAGTTTTCTTTCATTGGAGTAACTCTTTAAATAATTCCTCAATTACTAACCCCAGCCTTCGGAGAGGGAACAAGTAGCGACTTTTTCACCTCACCTACCTTTCCACTCCACACAGAGTGACGTGTTACTGGCACATTTTTGCAGCTGAAGGCTGCAAAATGAACATCAAGCTTTTCTGCCATGTCATTACTCCGCGTATATCCTGCGTTTTTGCTGTGGCCACGAATTCAGGAGGACACATCTTTAGGAACTTATCTCTGAGGACTAATTCGCACAGAGCGTCATGAGACATTCCTATGCCTTCCTTCTCTACTCTCTCATCAAAGAGACAAACGATTCTGGTGTGCCTGTACAGTGGTTTCATTAACACTGATGCAAGCTGTTGCAAACCCTTTCTTGGCGTCGTCTACAGTCCTGCCTTTTTACATAGCGACTTTCATGTGTTCGTAAGAACACATCCACTGGTAATATGTGGAGAACTTTACCTAAGAATAGACTGAAAAACTCTATTGCCATTTCCTCTGTCCCCATCTTGTAAAGAACAAAAGTGCATTTGAACTTATAATGAACACATCTACATTGTCGCCTTTGTGGTGAACACTAAGCTTAACACAGTGTGGAGGGTAGTTCATTACTGGTTGTGCAGGGGCCTCGTGCCTCTGAGCAAAGTCTGCTTTGCACTCACGTAACTGGAGCTCAGCCATTGTCCTCTCATGGTCAAATTGCTGCATAGTAAATTATTTTTCATGCTCTTCAGCGGCATGTCTTTCTAGGTACTCTCTAAGCTTAGCCTGGGTTGTGGTCCCAAGGCTTTGCGCTTCTTCCCTGAACTTAGCAAATGGATTGTCTGACGCAATACTGAACACTCGGCCATATTAATGTAACTTTAAAGCTTTTGAAAAAACAATTGCTGTACCTCGTATGAAGTCCTGTGTTCGGGCTCCAATTGTCATGGGGAAATGCAAAGATAAGGTTTCCTCTTGTCACAAGGAAAGACAAGTGTTTGGTATATGACGTTATAATGCATTATTGTGTGTGTGTGTGTGATGCTTAGAGGGAGTGTTTGATATAACTTTCTTACCACAGCTTACCACTTCACCGCTATACACTTCCAACTTACCGTATTTGACGGCATATAAGACGCGTTTATATGCCGTCCCATGCGTTTTATATGTGAAGGCAAGGCCTCCGACGTTCACTATAGATGGTCATTTCTACCTGCAGTAGCCTGGCTCCATTAATAATATTACCAGTACTTACTGAAACATGATTATTGTGAATTATTATCTTACATTATTACTATCCGTACTGAAAAGAAATATCGTAAAGAATTACGGTACTTACGGTATACCAACTGTTCAAATAGTAAATACCTGGGCAAGTTTGGTGGCTGAGCGCCATCTATTGTCTTGTGGGAGACTGCTAAGTTGTCATTTTGTGTATTATGAGTGCATACCAGCTTAATAAAATTTTCTCCTATACATAAGGTGCTTTGGCTTGTATTGCAATTTTTTGTAATGTAATGATAGCTTGCTATGAAAGAACTATGCTGAAATATACTAATACACTAAAAACTTTTTTTCCCTGAATATGCCCTGCTAAATTGGGGGTGCGTCTTGTATACCTGTGCATCTTATATGGCGTCAAATACGGTATCTTCTCCCCTGCGTTTCTAAGTTCCAGGGTTACTCCACAAGGAGACAGTCAAAGTTACTTTAGCTTATTGATTAATTTACACATCCTGATTATGGCTCTAGCTGATTGTGAGAAACGTGAGGACTATGTGAATGTTACAAATACCACGTGGCTGGCACAGATTACTGACCTGAAGGCTGTGTAGGAAGACGAGTAAGTGATTTGACATAAGGCGCCGTAACAGCCAGGGTCAAATGGCGCAGCTACCAAACCATAAAAAAACTATAGACAAATGTGAAAAACGAAAAAGACAACTGAGAAAAACAACTGGAAAAAAAAAAAAAAAACGATAAAAACTCATAAATTAAAACAATGATCATTACAACAGAGAGAGGAGGCCAACCTCCTCCAGAAAATATACCACATCATAACCCGGGGAAGGACATGCCGGGCCAAGCACCCGACTTAGACTAAAACCACCATCCGCACCGCGGCACCAGTAAAGGGAATGCTGCCTTAACTCCACCAAACTCGGGCATTCGACCAGCAAATGCCGTACAGTAAGAGGCACCAAACAGTCATCGCAGTATGGTTGGTATTCACCGGACATCAGATGACTGTGGGTTAGGCAAGTGTGACCAATGCGCAGACGAGCTAAAGCTGTCTGCAAGCGACGTTCTCGTATGTTGGAATAATCCCATGGGTGAAACAAAGTCCTTGTAACCTCACCCATTTTCGAAGTAGCACCACGAGCATCCCACTGCTTCTGCCAAATAGCAATGATCGCCTCGTGAATCGCCGGAAACACGTCCATACACGGGACTGGGCAAGGGTGACAGCCCTATCTGCTGCCTCCCTAGCTAGCCTATCAGCCCATTCGTTCCTGGGCACGCCAACGTAGCCCGGCACCCAACAGAACCCAACACGATATCCCCGGCTGCTGAGTAGATACAGCCACTCAAGTGCAGATAAAACTAAAGGATGAATAAAAGGAGTAGAGGAGTTCAGCACAGAAAGTACGCTACGAGAGCCACTAAAAATAACAAAAGAGTTGACTGGAAGTGTAAAAATAGTTCTTAAAGCGAGCACTATCACCGACAGCTCAGCAGTGAAAACAGAAGCGACGGCCGGAAGACTATCCCCCCCGATAGAAAGAGGGGAACACAACACCAAATCCTTCTTATCCTTGAAAACAGGTGCACACACGGGCACACCGGGAAACTGCCAGTACCCAATCTTAGGCAACTGATAAGGGCAGACGGGAGCAGAAGGAACCGACAACGCCGATAAGACAGACGCAGCCCGAAACCCAAAAGGTTTGGGGAAACTAGGGCGGGTAGCATATGCAGGCGAACGGGAATCCCGCAAGATTGACCTGCAGGAAACTGACTCAGGAAGGCGTTGGGTCCGGAACCAACACCGAAGCAATGAGGATTGGCGACGCAAATCCAGAAGCAGGACGCCAGCATCCACAAGGAGACAGGATCAGGGAAGACCTAAAAGCACCCGTAGCCAAGCGGATCCCAGCATGGTGCACGGAATCCAACACACGTAGGCGGGCCTCAGTGGCAGACGAGTAGACTTCACAGCCATACTCCAACTTGGGAAGGATGAGTGTTCTGTGGAGGAGGAGTGTCCCTATCTGCACCCCAAGAAGTATGAGCTAAAACCCGATGGAGGGATAAGGCTCTCTGACAAGTCCCTTTAACGAAACGAAGATGAGGAACCCAAGTAAGACGGCTGTCGAAGAGAAGACCAAGATAGCGAGTGATCTCCTCACATGAGATGCGCCTATGTGTGAGATAGAGATCAGGGTCTGGATGAACACCGCGGAGGCGGCAAAAGTGCATGGCTACTGTCTTCGAGGCTGAGAACCGGAAACCGCGTTCAGAAGCCCAACGGAAAATCCTGTTGATCGAAAGTTGGGAGTTTCCGTTCAATCAGAGGCATCCGTGCAGCTGAGAAGGAAATGAAGAGGTCGTCCACATAGAGAGGACTATGGACACCATCAGGAAGGACACTAATAACACTATTAATGGCCACTGCAAAGAGCGTAACACTTGAAATGCTGCCCTGTGGCACACCATCCTCAAGCACACAAGCCTCTGAAAGAATGCTCCCCACACGAACCTGTAAAAGACAATCTGATAAAAATTGCTTAATAAAAATAGGGAGACGGCTGCGAAGACCAAACTCAGAGACTAAGTAAAATACCATGGCACCAAGCCATGTCATACGCCTTTTCCAGGTCAAAGAACACCGTTACGTGGTGGTGATTTTTTTGCAAATGCCGCGCAAATAGATGAGTCCAAAGATAAAACAGCATCAGTGGTTGATCGCACCTTTCGAAAACCGTACTGCACTGGGGTTAAGAAATTCCCGCTCTCCAGGTACCACATCAGCCACACCTTTACCATCTTCTCCAGCACCTTGCAGATGCATGAAGTCAAAGAAATAGGATGGTAGTTACTGGCTTGTAAATGATCCTTTCCAGGCTTCGGGATGGGAAGGACTACAGCCACACTCCAAGCAGAAGGAAAATCACCGGTACGCCAAATAAAATTGTAAAGACCCAATAAAAAATTAAAAGTAATATCAGACATGTCGCAAGAAAGCATAAGGGATGTCATTGGGACCTGGAGACGAATCACAGCACTGGGATAAAGCCGTCATTAGTTTGTCGGGAGAGAATGGGACATTATAGGATTCCCTGCCAGGGGAGGCAAAGTCTACGTCCACAGCCTCCAAACCCTGGCGATACCGAGCCCCTGGTGCAGTAGGATCCCTCTGAGAGACACTAGAGAAGTGGCCGGCAAACAGGTCAGCAACAGTTTTAGGATCTGCCACCTTCTCCCAGCATGGGACTGGACCGGAGGAGGAAGGGGAGAAAACTTTCCAGAGGTCTTACAGACTTTGTTAAAGACTGCTGTGAGAGGAGTTCGAGAGGTGATGGAAGATAGATAAACCCTCCAAGAACGTCGCTGAGCCTCCTTTAAAATGCGTTGCGCTCGAGCATGGGCTCGTCGAAAAGCCTCCAAGCACAGAGGGTCTGTCTCGAAAAAGCAGACTGTATTTCTCTCACAGCAGCAATGCATACTGCGTTCCACCAGAGAACAGGATGCTTGGGAAGCCGGCCAGATGTCTTGGGGATGGACTGAAGGGCTGCAGAGTGCAAAACATCTGTGAAATAGGCAGCGGCATCGTTACAAGTACCAAAATCAGCCAACAGACGAACAGAGGAGACAAGATCCGTAAAACGCTGCCAATCCAACCGATCTAAGCGCCAGCGAGGAGGGCCTGACCGTGGTTCAGAATCCACAGATTCTAATAAAATTGGAAAGTGGTCACTACTGTACAAATCTGGTAAGACCTGCCAGGTAAAATCAAGAAGAGAATTAGAAGTACAAACGGAAAAATCAATAGAAGTAAAAGTCCCAGTCTGACTATGAAAGTGTGTCGCATCACCTATGTTTAAAAGTTCCAAACCCTCATCCTCAATAAAAGAAGCAATTAAAATCCCGTGAGGGTTGGAAACACCACCACCCCACAAAGGGTGGCGACCGTTATAATCCCCCAACAAGAGGAAAGGAGAGGGAAGAAGATGCGCTAGGTCATCAAGATCTGGCCTTACGACAGGAACACCGGGAGGGAGGTAAAGGTTACATAATGTATAAAATCTGCCAAGGAAAACCTTGACAGCAACAGCCTGTAGTGAGGTGTGAAGCTGCTGGGGAACAAAAGAGACATTAGAGCGAACAAAGATAGCGGTGCCACCATGGTGGCCCTGACCAGGAATAGGGGTACTGAAGAAGGTACGATACCCGGGAAGACTTGAGTAAGTGAAGTCCCCGAGCATCGTCTCCTGTAAACAAAGACAGGCGGGAGAAAACCAGGAAACCATAACTCGGAGTTCCTCCCAAGAAGCCCGGAGACCTCTACAATTCCATTGGAGGATCCGGAAAACTATTATTTAGAGTTTCGTGGCAGGCGAATCACCTGTGAAGGACCCCCTTTGCCCTTTATTTTACCGACCTGACTGGGAACGGTAATACGACGAGAACTGGAAAGACCAGAAGCCCCTGCAAGAGGGGTAATCGGGATACAAGGAGAAGAGTCAGACTGAAGGGTCGGGACTTTTGAACGGGAATCCATCTTGGCAGGGGTACCAGTGCTACCCACACACTCTGCACCATCAGAGCCAGAATGCCCCAGTGAGATAGAACTAACAGGACTGTCACGGCTCACAGAAGTCACGGAATCTTGGGAAGCATAACGACCCAATTGACGAGGCAATGCGCCTTCAACCAACGGCGTATCTTGGGAAACATCCATACCAGCTGCTGCATGAATATTAGCAACAACACGATTAAGGGAAGAAGACTGCTCCAAAGAATGGACAGAATCGACCGCAGAAGTTGACGAGGCTCCATCAGCAGTCCTCGCACGACTGGAAGGACCGATAGGAACTTTAGATGGGCACATTCAACAGGTCAACCGAATCCATGAAGTTATGGTGGCGTTTACTAGTAGCCCTGTTGGATCTCCTGCGCCCCGGACTCCGAGGCGCTTGAACAGGTGGGGCAGGGTGCGATCCTGTCCTAGCGGAAGAAGACGCATCACAAACCGCAGGGACACAGTCACTGGTCTCGTTGAGGACAGAAAACTGGTTGCCGACAGGAACCAGAGAGGAGACAAGAGAGGAGGGACTCTTCGGTAGAGAAATTTCAGAATTAGAATCACCGACAGCGGACTGGGACGATAAGCGAGGGCCCAAAGAAGAGGCGTATGACATAGCCTCACCGCGCTTCTCTTGCCTATAAGCAAGCTCCCTGCGTGCACTGCCAAGACGGATAAAGTTGGAGTTAGCCAGGCGAAGGATGTCTTCCTCAAGGCGATATCGTGGACAATCCCGAGAGCGCAACTGGTGAGCAGCACGGCATAGGAAACAAAGGCACCCGTAACACTGAAGTGGCCTATCCACAAAAGACTTCACACGGAGATGAAGAGGACCGACGTGAACATAGTCAGGGTGAGAAGAACCGAAGAAGGTGAGGACGATCATGTAGCTTTTCCCCTTTACCTTCCATACTTTCTGCACTGTAAGAGGGCACATGGCATAGATTTCTTCCTCACTGAACTCCCCCAAGTCATAATTGAATATGATACCCCTACTGTAGTTGAACGTCCGGTGGGGTCGCACGGAATCGAACATGCCGTTGGGGCCGCACCGGAAATGCAGCATCATCCAGGTCTGCGTAAGGTCCTTCGTTCTTATTAAGAGCCCCTTCACGTAACGGTGGACGTTCTCCCTTGGTATGGTGCCGAACTCCTGCTGGAGAAACCGGGAAGCGTGGATATAATTTCCCCGGCCGTTGCGATAGTAGGCAACGAACCACCGGAGGGTAGGAGCCTGGCGAACCTTGGGAGAAACTTCTTCAGCAGCACATTCGAAGATGTTCGGAATGTAGTCTGAGTCCAATTCAGCCACATTGTCGGAGGACAGAACCTCAGCACGAAGACCAGGAATGTCAAACATGTCCACGGCGTCAAGAGCAGCCCTCACCTCTGCAGCAGTGGCGAAGGTCACATAACACCTATTCGCAGGACAGTCGTCATCGTATATTTGCCGGATCTTAACGACATCTCCGTAGGGCTTCACGACATCGTGAATGGCCCTGTAGGAAAAGTGGCCAGGGAGATTGTGAAGAAGCAGGACATCAAGCCTCCCGGAAACCGGCGTAGCAGACACACATCGAAGACCAGGTTGAACCACCTCAAGGGCCTGGTCGCCCACCACTCGAGGGGTAAAAAATTAAATTTGACCTATATGGCAGTATTAAGTATTAGTTGGCCCCAGGGGCCAAGAGCTACCGCCTACCGACAGACGAGAGGACTGAGCGCTGGCTGCCATGAGCGGGGTACCTCGTACCCCACGGTACTGCTTAGTTTAAAAAGCAGCCCCCATGGATCCGAAAGTTTGCCTACGACGGTGCTGAGACCCATCTCCCCAACGCTCTCCAGCCCAGACACCCAACCATCTAACACAGGGCGTCCCATAGAGGATGGCCCTTCTGGCGGGCGGCACTGTTGACCCGTACTGGCAGCCTAAACTCATGGGAACCATTTAGTCTGGCCCTTCCCTGGCAGACCTTACTAGCATGGGAAACCTCTCTCCCAACAAAGGGGGAGATCAGGGGTTGAAATCCCCTCTAGCATAGCTTTCCAGGTACTTCGGGCATGCAAGCCCCCCACCATGACAAGGCGGCTCCCGTTATGGGGGGTGTAGGAAGACGAAGACGAAGTATAAGCCCTTCCCTGCTTGGGTCTTCTTTGTCCTTAGGAGTTATGCAGGCGAGTCTATCTGCCCCTCTGCAGCCGCTTCAGCGCCTTCTTCAGGATGCCTTCAAGTGCCACGTGGTCCAGTCACACTTCACTCGCCTGCATCCAACCTTACATACCTGGACAGAGGGAGAGAGTGACCGAGCCTCTCCCTTCAAGGTGGCCTGGCGACCTAGCAGGCTTTGCCCCTTTGACATTAGAGGCCAAACTGCGTGAGTGGTTCTTTCATGTGGTCCTTTGTGGTAAGGTGTTGCTTTGGCAATGCTGCTGCGCGATCTAGGAGGTTCTACCCCTTCTTCTGATGTTAGAGGCCAAACTGGGCCTTCCCAGCCTCGCTGGGGTACGGCCTCATTGCATGGTAACACCACCCATGTGCCCACATGGTGATGCTAAATACTCTCACAGGCTAGGTGGCAGACTCAAAAGTTGTGGAAAGTTTCTATTTGAATAGTAGAGCATGTGTAAGAGTGGGAATAATGTGAGCGAGTGGACTACGTCAGAGATGTAATTTCACTATGGTTGTTTATTTAAATAGATAGAATGGTAAGGAAAGTTAATGCAAGAATGTTAAATAGAGGTCTCAGTTTGGTCAATTTTGATGATCGATTGAAAAATTAATCGGCTTCGGTTTGCAGATAATAAGGAAGGTTTGTTGATAGAGCAATGATGAACTTTGTAGTTGTGTGAGGAATATTATAAGACAGTTGTTGGAGGTGGTGGTGGTGGTGGTGATGGTGGTTGTAACCGAAAAAAAGATAAGTCTTATTTGGGGAGTCAGATGGATCTGAAGTGGTGGCAAGGAATATGAATTTTATGCCTTTCCTGCATTTCACCCACCCAGTGAAGTTTTTCAGCCTTGTGTTTGTTTTAACACTATACTTTTGCAGGATTTAAAAAAAATTATTTAGAATGTATTTATTTATGTTTTTAGTAACTGAGCCACTGAAACCAGAATATGAATTATTTTTCAGGCTGATCCAAAAGCACTTCCTAAACCAGCCAAGCAGGTCCCAGAAGGTGCATCCACCATGCATCCGGTTATGGTGCTGAACCAGATGAAACCTGGAGTGCAGTACAACGTCAATGAGACTAACCGTGATGGCAAGCCCTTCTTTATCATCACAACTGAACTTGATGGCAAGGAGTTCTCTGGTGAAGGTGAGGACTGAATTATTACAGATTGATGGTAGGTGACTTGTAAACAATCCCATTAGTGTGTGCTGTCAGTAAGAGTATAGGTAAAGTGGAGGCATATGCTGTAGCTGCACGTAGCTGCGAGCGCTCATCTTCCGTTACATCGGCCTTTGAACTTCTGGGTGGAAATTGATCTGTTACCCTGTGACTCAGGGCCACTGTGACATCCTAATTTCCACAGTTTACTTTCCCTAGGTTTTTCTAGGTAGTCATTTATTAACATTTGAGAGGATGAACAGCTGGGAGAGCTGTGCACCGACTACCCTTGCCCGGGACCGAACATAGGCTAGTGGATTCATAGTCAGTCGTGAGAATTCTCCCGACTTAAACCCCATCAAAAACAACCTTCATTAACCTGTTAAGTCCGGGCTAAGGTTTTTGGCCCACCTCCCCAGATCCAGCTTAATTGAGAAAATATTGAGTCTTACAGAATTGCATGCAAACATTTTTATCATCAAGATACATGTCAAGCGCACATACTCCTAAAATATTTTGGTAATACACACGTTAGTTTTGCCACAATAATGCTGAGAAGTTGGAGTGTTGCCGCGAGTTGGCAGTCCCCGCCCCACTTTCATTATTTTAACTTATTATTTATTTCTAGTAGTTTTATCATATATACAGACTCATAATAACTTATTTCAAAGCCATACTATTCACTGTACTTTATAAGTATCTACCTTACATTATTTATATATACATATTTACACAGGCACTGTTTTTGTTGTTTTTTCTTGTAGTAGGCCTAGTTCCGATTTTTCTCGCTAGGATGAGTGAGGGAGGTTAGGCCTACCAGTGTACCAAGTTTGGCAGCGTTACCAATTATAGCGCATTTGTGGTGCGTCGCTAAATATTCTGTCACCCGGGTGGCTTATCGGATTTTGCCGCCAATGGCACCCGGGTGGCTTATCGGACTTTACGGGTTAAACAGGAGTTATGCAGCCATGGCTATTCTACAATTCCCAAGATGGAAGGTGTGCTACATCCTCTCTGGATAAGTTTTACCCCATTGCATCTCATGGTGCTTGCTGACAGTTTTCTTACATATTTGGAAGAGTAAGAAATGTATGGGCAAGCCAACAAAATATTAGTTAAAGTTTGATACCATTATTATATTAAGTGTTGATCAAAGGTCAAGGTCAGGAAAAATTCACAATCATCAACAGTGATGTTGATACCTGCATTCTACTTAGTGCCTCATTAGTTACCTCTGCCAATGAAGTTGAGTGACAGGTTATATTTTTACCTTGTCTATCTGTCTGCTGGTATGTTAGCAACTTCCTCATGAACTTCATCAACATGACCCCCTATCCTAGAGTTCCACTCCATTAGATTTTTTAAGTTCAAGGTCAAAGGTAGAGGTCAGAAAAAATTAAGTCGCCAATACATGTTGCCTATCAATAATTTGGCAATCAATATCTCAGTCCCATCAGTTTTCCGGCATGAATTTCAGAGTGCAGATTAAAATTTCCTGAGTTGGCGCATCACTGTTTTTGGAAGGTGCTGTGTATGCTTATGTTTTGATGGCGTTGTATTCAGAATTAGCTGTTTGCTCATGCTGAATTATTGATAGGCAACCTGTAGTATTCTCATTGCGGCCTTAGGTGTACAAAACAGGAAGCTTGCCGCTGACCAACATAATTTTTATTGGAAATTAATAAGTAAAAATGCCCTTATTATTGACTCCATTGATCTTTTAAAGATTAACCCGTGGAGTGCGCAATAGGGGTTTCCTATTCCATCCCTGGGTGTGCAATTATGAGCCCAAAATTAACATTACTTTTGAACTTTTTTTTTCAATGTGGAAGTGAAGATACCACGTCTGGGCATTGTCTAGTGGTAAGAAAAAAAATCTCCTTTCATTCATTTGTTTGTAGTAACGTACATAAAAGCGAATGTAAGGGTGCAGCTGGGTAGTGACTCTCAACCTTGGGATGGTAGTGGGCTGTAGGGAAGGTATGGAGGGGTATTATGAGACCAAATATTATCATAATGTGCTATTTTGATGTAAATACATATGATGTACGTATTGCAAATTATACATATTACATCATCAATGAATGCCTGAAAACAACCAGCTTCCCCAGCATTGTCATCACAAGGCCAGTTATCTGTCACTCCTGATCTGTAATCATCAAAATTATGAATGGCTCAAAATGATGCCCGTCAGTCAACACCAAGGGAGCGAGTGTTACATCACGTGCCACCGATGTCGCTTCTCCCTGCTCCTCATCCTCCAAATCCCTTTCACTTGTGTTCCCTCCTCACTAGAATCACTTCCAATGCCCTCACTTTCATTGTCCACACATTCATCCTTACTATCATCTTCAGACAGTGATGACAACTCGTCATCAAAAAGCAAAGGTAGGAATTTTGAAGAACTCATGTTAGCTGTGGGATGCTTTGGCCATGAGTCAGGCAGTGGTGGTGGTGACAAAGCGGTTGCCACCTACGTCTTTTTTTGTTTGCTCACTCTCCTCCTACGCATTATTCGTGATGTTGATTGTTGAGGTTCGTCCACTTTCATCATCACTGGAATCATTCGCAATTAGTATACACTTTACAAAAGGTATTTTTTGACATAACACTTCCAGGACTGCGCATACACTCGACTACAATAGTGTGCGATAGTGCGTTTCCCTCCATCCTATCATGAGGGTAACTGTTTTGATTTAAGTGATGCCTGCTGGGCGAAAATTAGTCAATAGGCATCCCAGTACATACCTACACTGCCTATTCAAGCATGCAAACTTTTTGAAGTGAAATTATTGAAGTTCCTACAGCCTGAGCTGTGGCTCGCACTCTACTGGTTAATGTCAAAGGTCAAGGTCAAGAAAAATTAACTAATATCAAGTGGTCATGACAGAGGACTTTGCACTCTACTGAGTGTCCCTTTTGTTTTGTATTTATCACTTATGCATGGTGGAGACAAGACAAGACAGTGTTAATGACTAGCACTGTCAGTTACAATATCATCAAAAGAATCTTTGATTGGGGAAAGGTATAGTTTTGAAATGTTTAAGAACCCTGAATTGGGTGTGCTGTGAACAGAGGAAGGACTCAAGGAGTCTCTGACATGGTGAGACTCATTTTGTGGTTTGTATTTCTCATGTATTACATTTACTGATGCTCCTTACTGCTCTTCCTTGTTTGGAAAATGCTGTAATGAATTATAAGTGATGCTCATTCATGGTACACCTTTGTTGCAATTAATTTCAAGTGTTAGTATTACTGTCAGAAAAAAAGTATGCTTGAAGATTATAAGTGGTTAAAGTATGAAAAAATGCATTAAAAACTGAAAATGTTGTAAGTGAAATATTTTTTGTTTTCAGGAGCAAATGTCAAGAAAGCCAAGTTATCCCTAGCAAAGGCAGCCATCGAGGGATTATATGGGGTTGAATCCACCTTCAATGGTTAGACACAACACACCCAATGTATGTCACACAAGAGTCACCAAACTTCTTATCTGGGAAATAAAGGGCACCAAAATCAACTCTTGATGCTGCTGCAGCATTAAAACACATCCTCACGTTACCACCAAATGGCTTCACAGAACTGGTCCATAAATGTTTTTCAATAAACCTGATATGTATTCAGAACAAAGAATACTAGGCTATATACCGTACATGTCGGCGTATAAGATGATTGGGTGTTAGATGACACCCAACATTTCTAGTTGAAACTTAGGTTTTAGGCTATACTTGCCATATAAGACTGACCCTATCCAAGGCAGCATATGGTGGTCTTAAAAATTTTATTGGCATTTAAAAACATTAAAAGAATTAGTTTTTTATAATTTTGACTAAAATGGTTATGACTTTAAAATCCTTCAAAATCCCCATCATGTTCAACATCTGACATAAGTTTATCAATGACATCTTGTGATATATTTGTAAGACAGTCATCATATGGACCAAATTCTGAATCAGATGATGTGGCTTCTGCTTTGGCTTCCTCTTCATCTTTCCACAAGTAGTCGTTTTCCATACCATCCAATGAATTCCATATGCCACATTTCTTGAAAGACTTGATTACTGTTTCTACATCAATATCATTCCAGGCTTTTATGACAAAGTTACACAAAACATCCAACTGTGGAGTACACATGTTTCCTCCTTTTGTGAATGACTTTGCTACCAACCATCCACTCATTCCACTGCTTCCGAATGCGATCTTTAAATGACTTGTTAAGACACATCTAGTGGTTGTACTAATGATGTCAATTCTCCAGGAATAACTTGTGATAACCGAATTCTAATACAGGTACTGTAATGTTGCCCTGGTGACTGCTGGTAACAAGCAAGCAAATGTAAACAAGCCTACGTGACTTCCTCTCTTATCTGCTGTTAATTCATATACCACTCATATATTTTCGGAGATTACATATATATATATATATATATATATATATATATATATATATATATATATATATATATATATATATATATATATATATATATTATATATATAAGACAACCGTGCCACATAACACTTATAAACACATATATTGGTTGCAACCATACAGTTACATTATACATACTGATCAACTTACTCATTGAGCTTCAGCTTTCAGTAGATAGTATTTGTGATGTTACCAGGGCAGGGGTGAGCCTACTGTCAATCATTACCTGCAGTAACAACATCCTGTACACAAGATTTAAAATTCACATTTTATACTGGGCATATGAGACGACCCACAATTTTTGTTGGTATTTCTTAGGGTTTAAATGTCATCTTATACAGCGACATATACGGTACATTTGTATTATGTGTGTGTTCAGGACATTGTCCAGCATTAAAACACCAACACATGATTAAGCGGACTCCAGACTCAATCTGTACCATAGTAAGTACAAAATTCTTCACCGACTGACATGTAAGCTTTACAGCTTCCTGAGACATGTTTGTGTCTGGATGATTGCTGTTTGCAATTTTGTGTTACAGTTTGTGCTGAGGTTTTAAAGTTGTTTAAGTAGGCAGAATAATCATGCTTAGACTACTGTACTAGTAATGTAGTCAAAGTTTGTGTACATAAAACAAGTTACTGATCTGTACGGAACATACTATTCTGATTGATACATTCCTACTGACAAGGTATAGATTTAAAAGAATACCCAAGCCCTCAGAGAATGCATAGAGACTACTTTGTATATATTATTGATGCCTCTTTGTAGAAACATCTATAGCCTTCAAGTACTGCCTACTTGGATATCTTTATGTATTATGAGTGCAAGATTTGTGCAGTTTTGTAAATGGCATAGCTATTAGTTCAGAGCAGTACTTTCTGATCACTAACTTGTGTACATGAAAGGAGGATAAAATTGTTACAGTACAAGGTAAAAGGATAACCAATATTGAGGGTTAGATGGAGGATGTAAATGGGTTCTTTGCTGTCATTTATTTGGCTCGTGTGTGAGTGGCATCATATTCTGATTATTGGGTAGGGGATGACTTCTGAGACTAACTTACTTGGAAACGAACAAAGGAATTCAGCGAGGAAGTGAGCAAGTTAATGCAGCTGATGTTCAGATGTGAACTTTATTGAAGTAGATATATTCGACATAATACCTTATTATATAATGAAATAATTCTCTAGTTTGAAAATAATTCTCAGTATAAAAATCTTTTAAAGTTTACAACAAAATTTGTGCAAAGTAATTCTTAATTTTGTCTTAGTAATTTTACATGATAGCGGAAACCTATCTCCTTTGCTATGATTCTACAAATGTTGTTACCAGTTTCAGCACATTACCTAGTTTATTGTTGTGAGCATGATATTTAAGCATGGCAAAGTGATTCAGATGCTTCTGTATTGATGTAGCTCTTGGCCTTGTTTTTAGGCAATATGAATAGAAAAGTTTCATCCACGGTTGCAGCCGGATACAAGGCAAACTTGATTTTTAAATAGTGCATGCACCTCTGATAATTTTCAAATAAATGCTGCATAATATAAAGAGTAGTGCTTTCACCCATTATTTACTAAATATGGGTGGAGGAAGATTGTGTAAGATATCCTCCAACACAATTTTAGGTCGAAAATTCATACCCTCATTAGCCCAGGATCTATGAATGGCATTGTAGAAGAGGCTGTGGGACCTAACTTACAGGATGGGTGTTCAAGCCTTGCTAAGCATTGTTTAATAGATAATACTCTCCTAACTTTAACAGGCCAACATGGTGTTCATTGTCTTGCCCAAAGGAGTTAATCTTTGTTTTGTTCCTTCTACCACCATATTCCCTGCTGGTTGTAAAAGCAACCAAAAGGAATGGAGCGAGAGGTCTGGGAAGCTTCTCTGTATTCTCTTCTACAAAAAGACAAGGCTTAAGGGGGGAGAAGCGAGTAATGTTTCCCAGAACTCTAATACCCTTGTCTTGATTAACTCCCTTTACGGGGCAATATAACCGAGGTGTTAGATAGATAGAATATCATGATCTTTTGTTTTGTTACTATTTTTCTTTGTATATAAAAATGGGTGAAGTCAATCCTTTCTTGCTCGGTGGAGAAAATCAGTATTATAAATAGCTTTAATCCATTTTTTTTCGTACTCCTGTATTTCACTGGAAGGTTCAGAGAATTGTTTTTTATTTCCATAGTATATTGTGCATTATTTTTTGTCAGTATTATAAGTCTAAGTAAGTCCAAACTTGAATTTTTATAAATTCACTCATAGCCTGCTCTTCACCTACCTAGTGCAGGGAGTGTCTTGACGCCCAAACATCACATAGTAAGTGTTAATTTTGTTAATTATGAATAACATCCCATTAATAGTAAACAAATAATTGTAACTGATCAGCATTGTTTCTAGCTTGTATTGATGATGTTGAAATGCATCTCAGTAAACGTATGTTTGTGTTATAAATTGTTTGTTCGTAACTGTTGTAATGTGCTCCAGATGGAGATCAGTTTTGGGAATCATCCTTAGGAAGTGAGAGCTTGGATAGTTCCACTCAGTTTTTGGGAATTCCTTTCCTCAGTGAAACTATATAGTTGACTATTTAATGTGTTTGAATAAATTACATCACAAATAAAGAATCTCCTGTTTGGTACCTAATTGTATCTGAAGTGACCGCCAAGTTTTGTTTGATATCATCTGTGAAGAACTAATGACACTTCGTCTTCATCATCAGCCTCTGAGTCCACTGCAGGACAGAGTAAGTTAGTTAGTTAATGCAAAAAAAAAAGGAGCAAACGCCAGACATCTAAGGTCATATGGCGCTATGTTAATCTAAAAGGTAGACAGTATAGTAGAGGTGATGGTAAGGCAAATTATGGAGAGGAAAAGAGCAATTAATTAGTCACAGGATTAGATTAAATGGAAGATGTGTATTTGTTATAGGAAGCAAATTATGTTGCCTAAGTGGAACTGCAATTGTAAGAATATAATTAAGGCTGGGAGGTCGAGATAGGAAGTGAGAGAAAGCTGTAGCTCTTGCAGCAGTGTAAGAAATACAGAAGAGTAGAATGTGGGGTACAGAGAGGAGGGTATTACAAGTCGTATAAAGGATCGGTGGAGATTGTGTCATAAGATGAGAGTGAGTGAGTTTAGTGTGGCCAGTAATCGTGCAAGTGCAGTCTCCCATCGTCTATTCTTGTGGCCTGGGTCTGACCAAGGAAAGGTGGCTGGTTTAACTGCATAAAGTTTATTATTTGAGAGATCAGACCAGAAGGATTGCCAACGGCTAAATAGAAAGGAGTGAAAAGAATGGAAGTAATCATAGGTTGGGACTTGTGAAACAATGGCATCTTAATATAATAGCAGAATAGGCCAGTGAGTTAACACACTAATTGCCGGTAATTCCAGCATGGCTTGGAACCCAACAAAAACAGACTATTTACGGGCATAAAGGCGAAATAGCCACTCGCGAACTAAAGGGTGAATAGTATAGAGGAAATGTATAAGGAAGAGGGAATTTTGAGTGTAAAAATTACTAAGGATGAAGATGGGTAGGAGAGGAGCTTTCTTAAGGCAAAATGAATAGCATATAGGTCAGTCATAAGAAGACTGGTTACTCTTGGTAATTGGAACTGGAAGTATTAAGAGGGGATAAAGAACAGAACGGAAAAACTAGAGCCATATTGGGATTTAGAGCCATCAGTATATACAGGGGTGCAATTATTATGAGTAGTAAAGTGTTAAAAAAAAAGGGTTTGTAAGTTGGTGTATCAGACTTGGAAGACTTAGAAAGGGCAGAAGAGCAAATTGAGGGGGTGGGTATAAGCCATGGTGGAAATGAATAGGTATGGAAAGGGAGTACACTTAAATCAAGAAAGGGAGAGAGAAAAGGGAGTGCATACGAACAAAAAGTGGTTGTGGTAGTTATGGATGGGAGGAGAAACTACTTTGAAGAGCTTGTGGAATAATAATCTTAGAGGTGGAAAACTGGTGTAGTCTGACATAATTTCGGAGGGAAAGGAGAGTGCGGCTTCGGGAAAGTGATGGTAAGCCTGATTCTGCGTACAGGCTTTCCACTGGGGAAGAACAAAAAGCGCCAAGAGCGAGGTGTAATCCTAAGTGATGGATTGGGTCAAGTGAGGTTAAGAGAGTGGCAGAAGAGTATATAGGACATCCATAATCAAGAGTGGAGAGTATTAAGGAAACATGTAGATGGAGAAGTGTTGTCCTATCTGCACCCCAAGATGGGAGTGTTTTTAGAAGTTAGACGTCGAAGAGCATTTTGTTTTATGGTTGCAATGTGCTCTTTCCAGATAAGTTTATGGTAAAAAATGAGGTCTAGGAACTTGGCTGAGAAGCGGGATTCTAATTGAAGAAAATTGAATAGGATTTAGAAGTTGAAAATCTGAAACCATGATGAGTGGCTCAAGAAGAAATATTTGATATAGCATATTGTATAATCTGTTGAGTGTTGAGGGAGAGGACTCGGAGGTATAGATGGCAAGATCATCTACATAGAGGGATGATCTTACACCTTTTGGTAATGAAGCTATAATGTTGTTAATGGCAATAAGAAATAAGGTGGTGCTAAGAAGGCATCCTTGAGGGACACCTTCATATTGAAGATATTCATTATACCACAGCATTTTAAAATTCTCAAATATTTCTTCCCGAATTACTAGGGTGTTTTCTAGGGTTTCTTGATCATCCACCCATACATCAATATGAGTGATGAATTGTCTTTGATTTTTAGGAATGAGTTAAGTGTTATGAACTCAAGTTCATCTGAACTGGATCGGTATGTTAAAGTTCTTGAATTCATAGCCAGCTGAATATTAGATAAAGATGTTAGTAGCTCAAAATATGTCAGCTTGGCTTTGCCTATTACTTTATAGAGGCAATTCTTCATGGTGCGGATAAGTCTTTCCCATGCAAAACCTACCCAGGCAGAATAAACTGGTATTTTGAGGTGTTTAATATTACATCTCTCCAGTTCTTCCTCTACTTCTTTTGATTTTAAGGCATTCTCTAATATCATACCACCCTTTAAAAATGATTTGGCATTATCAGAGTATAGGTATTGTGGGATGGAATATGTGTTGCAGAATCTTTGGAAGGCCAACAGAAAATTTTGGTGGACATGTCTGTCACTAACTCGAAGTGTATAGCTCTTATATTCAAACATGTAAAAATCAATATATATACTTTAACTGTTTGAGCGGTTACATGGTCCTTGACCCAGAAATGTCCTGCATAGTCAACACCAATATGTTGAAGTGGTTTCACTAGGTTCATATGATGCTTAGGCATATCAGTAAATTTAGAGTAGTTAAAGGCTAAAGCATTGTATTTCTTACATACTATACAGGTACTCCATGCACTTTCACCGCCACTCTACCTTTAGGTATCCAAAACCTTTGTTCCCTGACATAATTCAGAGTGGTGCCAATGCCTAAATGTTGCATTTTTATATGGCAGTCTATTATAAAGAGTTGAGTAAACCTGCTTTCCTTTGGTAATAAAAACAGGATTATGTACAGTCCCTTGGGAACTATACCGGGCTCTCTCTAACTTTCCACAGTGATCGCAAGGATAGTACACCAGACTCTTTCTAACCAAAATACCGAATCAAGCGACATATGTCAACCTCCTTTTTCTTGAGAACTGTCATTGGCTGACCTCCAGTGACCCATCCTTCATCCTTAATCCAATAACTCTCCTCTCTCTCTCTCTCTCTCTCTCTCTCTCTCTCTCTCTCTCTCTCTCTCTCTCCTCTCACTCTCTCTCTCCTCTCTCTCTCTCTCTCTCTCTCTCTCTCTCTCTCTCTCTCTCCTCTCTCTCTCTCTCTCTCTCTCTCTCTCTTTCTCTTTTTTTCTCTCGATTCAGATTCAGATTCAATACTTTTATTCAAAAAATACATTGTTAAAAAAAAACTATCGGCGTCAAGCCAGTGTTAGCGCCTTATGGTGAACAAAATGTAATTATGTGGTGTATACATGGGATTTACAGGTTACTGATTTGTTTCACAAAACTTGGGGTTTGTAGGTGGATGCTTGATGGGTGTAGATGGCTTGAGGAGACGAGTCAGGTCAGGTGTCAGGTGACCTGATAGTTCCTGCTGTCTGTCACCTGATGCACACACACACACACACACACACACTCTCTCTCTCTCTCACTCTCTCTCTCCTCCCTCCCCTCCCTCCCTCTCTCCCTCTCCTCTCTCTCTCTCTCTTCTCTCTCT